>JAVVLW010000048.1:0-38000 GCA_034401795.1 Chaetoderma sp. LZ-2023a | reverse complement strand
GCTGGGTAACCACGTAATAGTGTGTCTTCTGGCGCCATAGCTCAATTGGTTAGAGTGCCTGTCTAGTAAACAGGAGTTTGACTCTTTCTCTGGTGCCTTGTATAGTCAAAATATGTTTCAAACACAGCTGTAAATTGAAGTCCTTCCATACAAATGCTACAAACACGTTACTGATGAATAAATTTGATTCCATTTTACCTCTGGAACTAATGTAGGGATGGACTTGAAAGCCAGATTTTCAGAATTGCTACCAGGCACATCCCAGCAGTCACATGACCTTGTTTCAACGTTGAAATTACGTTGAAATCACGTCATGACATGATTTCAACGTGGATTCAATGTTGAAACAACGTCATGTGACTGCTAGGTTAGAAATGCGTTGTGCTGGATGAAAGAGCGTGCGTCTTCTGGAGCCATTTCTCAGTTGGTTAGAGCGCCTGTCTAGTAAACAGGAGGTCGAGAGTTAGACTCTCTCGGGTTCCTTGTAAAACCAAAATATGTTTCAAACACAGCTGTAAATTGAAGTCCTTCCATACAAATGCAACAAACACGTTACTAATGAATAAATTTGATTCCATTTTACCTCTGGAACTAATGTAGGGATGGACTTGAAAGCCAGATTTTCAGAATTGCTACCAGGCACATCCCAGCAGTCACATGACCTTGTATCAACGTTGAATCCACGTTCACATCACGTCATGACATGATTTCCACGTGGATTCAATGTTGAAACAACGTCATGTGCCTGCTAGGTTAGAAATGTGTTGTGCTGGATGAAATAACCTGCGTCTTCTGGCGCCATTTCTCAGTTGGTTAGAGCGCCTGTCTAGTAAACAGGAGGTCGATTGTTCGACTCCCTCTGGTGCCTTGTAAAACCAAAATATGTTTCAAACACAGCTGTAAATTGAACTCATTCCATATAAATGCTATAATCATGTTACTGATGAATAAATTTTATTCCATTTTACCTCTGGAACCAATTGCTTGATTTTCAAAATGGCTACCAAGCACAAAGAAAAAGATTTGTGCTGGGTAACCACGTAATAGTGTGTCTTCTGGCGCCATAGCTCAATTGGTTAGAGTGCCTGTCTAGTAAACAGGAGTTTGACTCTTTCTCTGGTGCCTTGTATAGTCAAAATATGATTCAAACACAGCTGTAAATTGAAGTCCTTCCATACAAATGCTACAAACACGTTACTGATGAATAAATTTTATTCCATTTTACCTCTGGAACTAATGTAGGGATGGACTTGAAAGCCAGATTTTCATAATTGCTACCAGGCACATCCCAGCAGTCACATGACCTTGTTTCAACGTTGAATTCATGTTCAAATCACGTCATGACATGATTTCAACGTGGATTCAATGTTGAAACAACGTCATGTGCCTGCTAGGTTAGAAAAGCGTTTTGCTGGACGAAACACCTTACTTCTTCTGGCGCCATAGCTCAGTTGGTTAGAGTGCCTGTCTAGTAAACAGGAGTTTGACTCTTTCTCTGGTGCCTTGTATAGTCAAAATATGTTTCAAACACAGCTGTAAATTGAAGTCCTTCCATACAAATGCTACAAACACGTTACTGATGAATAAATTTGATTCCATTTTACCTCTGGAACTAATGTAGGGATGGACTTGAAAGCCAGATTTTCAGAATTGCTACCAGGCACATCCCAGCAGTCACATGACCTTGTTTCAACGTTGAAATTACGTTGAAATCACGTCATGACATGATTTCAACGTGGATTCAATGTTGAAACAACGTCATGTGACTGCTAGGTTAGAAATGCGTTGTGCTGGATGAAAGAGCGTGCGTCTTCTGGCGCCATTTCTCAGTTGGTTAGAGCGCCTGTCTAGTAAACAGGAGGTCGAGAGTTAGACTCTCTCAGGTTCCTTGTAAAACCAAAATATGTTTCAAACACAGCTGTAAATTGAAGTCCTTCCATACAAATGCAACAAACACATTACTAATGAATAAATTTGATTCCATTTTACCTCTGGAACTAATGTAGGGATGGACTTGAAAGCCAGATTTTCAGAATTGCTACCAGGCACATCCCAGCAGTCACATGACCTTGTATCAACGTTGAATCCACGTTCACATCACGTCATGACATGATTTCCACGTGGATTCAATGTTGAAACAACGTCATGTGCCTGCTAGGTTAGAAATGTGTTGTGCTGGATGAAACAACCTGCGTCTTCTGGCGCCATTTCTCAGTTGGTTAGAGCGCCTGTCTAGTAAACAGGAGGTCGATTGTTCGACTCCCTCTGGTGCCTTGTAAAACCAAAATATGTTTCAAACACAGCTGTAAATTGAACTCATTCCATATAAATGCTATAAGCATGTTACTGATGAACAAATTTTATTCCATTTTACCTCTGGAACCAATTGCTTGATTTTCAAAATGGCTACCAAGCACAAAGAAAAAGATTTGTGCTGGGTAACCACGTAATAGTGTGTCTTCTGGCGCCATAGCTCAATTGGTTAGAGTGCCTGTCTAGTAAACAGGAGTTTGACTCTTTCTCTGGTGCCTTGTATAGTCAAAATATGATTCAAACACAGCTGTAAATTGAAGTCCTTCCATACAAATGCTACAAACACGTTACTGATGAATAAATTTTATTCCATTTTACCTCTGGAACTAATGTAGGGATGGACTTGAAAGCCAGATTTTCATAATTGCTACCAGGCACATCCCAGCAGTCACATGACCTTGTTTCAACGTTGAATTCATGTTCAAATCACGTCATGACATGATTTCAACGTGGATTCAATGTTGAAACAACGTCATGTGCCTGCTAGGTTAGAAAAGCGTTTTGCTGGACGAAACACCTTACTTCTTCTGGCGCCATAGCTCAGTTGGTTAGAGTGACGTGATCTACATTGAACAGAGAAGTCATACTATTTTGCTCAGTGTTTATTAATGTCTTTTGAGTGTTTAATTTGTGTAATTATATTTAAATCTTGGAATTTTTAAAAATGTAACATGGACATGAATTGTAAGTACATTATAATTTGTGCGTATTGACTGTAGTTAGTTCATATTTTTGAAATTAATCTTCACATATTCATTAACATTATAACCAGTTGTCACGCATGGCTGCCTTTAAGGCAGGTCATGCTGTTAGTAGTCAGCCAGATTGCAGTGGTTGCCATAGTAGCGTGCCTATTGGAGGTAATACAATGCATGTCAATACAGAGGGGTCTAATAAACCTGCTATTGTGAATACTGACTGTACTGGTGAAAATAATAATGAATGGAGAACTGTAGTGCTTAGTAGAAGTGGGCGTGGCCAACTTCGAGGTGCTGACGTCATCAACAGTGCAAATGGGCATAGTAGTATAGGTGGTGCGATTTCAGGGCCCATTAATAATGCTCACCATAGGGTAATGCAAAAAACATACAAACATGGCCAAATTGATCAAAACTCTTCTTCATTTAAGAAAAGTATTATGAGAAAGGCAAATGCAATTCCAATGAAGAGCAATTCAAAGGGACATAACCATGACACAAGGGTTTATGCTAAAGAATGTACTGTTGATATTTATGTGCATGATGTGACTGTAGTGAGGGCTCGTGATGTCATTGCTGCAGTTGAATTAATTACTGGTGAAGGCAGTGCCTATTCCTGTATTATTAAATCAAGTGAATGCTTATGAACTGACTGTAGCAACAACTGATTTGGCTGTTATCCTGACTGAGGGTGTGTCTGTGAATGGATCTGTTTTTGAATGCAGACGTATATGCGATAACTATATTGTTGTATCATTCTTTAAAGTACATGCATATGTTGATGACCAAGAAATTATTGGAAAATTGGATGGCGTTGGTGTGGAAATAAAATCAAAACTTTTTAGAAAGCTACATCCAGGAACTAAATGCGAAGATGGAACCAGATACATCAAGTGTAAATTCCCTGCTAATTTGAAGTCACTACCATATTCAGTACGTCTCAATACCATTGATGGAGCAAGATATTTTAAGGTTTTGCATAACAATCAGTGCAAGGTTTGCAACATTTGTCTTGATGATGGCCATGAGGCCCGCCAATGTCCAACAATTGTTTGCTACAAATGTGATGAATCAGGTCACATTGCCAGGAATTGTTCATCCGTCAAATGTAAATTTTGCAAACAATTTCCGAAACAATGTTACTGTGATTATCATGAGGGTGAAATGGATTATGATAATTGTGCGGATGAAATTCCAATCAAAGATTCAAATATCTCAACCAAGTCTAAGGAGATCTTTGATATTATAGATACTGATAAGTTGGTTAATCAAGATATTCAGATCACTAATGAAGACAGAGTTGAGGTGGATTTGCTAGTTGACTCTATGAAAAGGGTGGAAGTCTTTCGGGATGGGACTTCTACTAATGTGGACATTTTAAACAAAGTAGAGGCCCTTATCAAAGTGTCTAGTGAGGGACTTTCTGATGAAAGTATACAAAATGCATGTCAGGATGAGTATAATAATGTGAATGATGAACAAGGCAAAATTTGTTCTCAAATTTCAGTAGAAATACATCATGAAAATATCAAAAGTATGCAAGCTACTAATGAAATCAATGAGAAAAATGATTATATAAAAAGTGATGATGACCTATTTACCTTAGATAGCAAAAATGATACCGTTAAAATTTGTATTGATGATATGGATGGCAATGATTCAGATGATACCACACTCAAATTTGGTGACTTTCTTGCACTTGGTTCAGAGGTTCCAAATCTAACTCAAGCTTCTATGTGTGAGTCAGATGATTGCTTTTCGCAAGATAGCATTGAAACGTGTAGGAAGAAAATGGAAGGAAGGGATAAAACGGAAAAGACTTGGTAAGAAACCAACCAATTTGAAATTATCTGTTACAGGAAAATCAGCTGCGATCAGTGAACATAAAAATTCTGTCAGTTCATAAACAATGGCGTGCACATGCTTAATCCTTTATATTTTTCCCCTAATAATGTTCAGCATAGTATCATTTAATGTAAATGGATTGCGAAATATCAACAAATTTGATAAACTAACTGGTCTCATTGAACATAATAATTATGACATTGTATTAGTACAAGAGACCTTTTGGAATGATGAATGGGCTAGGATTTTCCAGAGAAAATGGTTAGGTGATATTTATTTTTCAAACTCTGACAATGATCGAAGAGGTGTTGCTATCTTAGTCAATAATAAAATTAAGAGAGCAGTACAGTTAATTGATAAAGATGATGATGGCAGGTATATACATGTACATTACCACTTTAATGACACTGTCATTAATATTTTTAATATGTATGCTCCTAATGAGATTAATGACAGGTTCCTTTTTTTTGAATTCATTAACACTAAGATAAATGGCAAAGATAATATTATTTTAGGTGGTGATTTTAATGTAGCCTTTACACCATCTGATAAATCCCCATCATACAATTTTGCAGCAGATAAGTCTAGAACCCTATTGCATGAAATTATGTTGAACTGTAGCCTAAGAGATGTGTGGCGACATAGATACCCTTTCAAAAGGCTTTATTCTAGACATATAATTGTTCAACAGAGACTTATTCAAAGTAGAATTGATTATTTTCTTGTAAGTGTTTCAGTTATGCCTTTTATTACTTACTGTGGGTATAAGAACACAAAAATAAGTGATCATTCTATTGTTAATATGTTTATTGATTTTAACTCTGTGGAAAGGGGTCCAGGTATATGGATTCTAAATAACTCTCTTTTAGAAGATGTCGAATTTTGCAGAGCAATAGTCCAACTTATTGAAGACAAAAAGTCTTGTGATTTTTACAATACAGATTACCTTTTGTGGTGGGATAATTTAAAATATTTTATAAAGAAAATAGCTCAAAAATTTTCCAAGCAAAATGCAGAAAATAAAAGACAAAAAGGAGTAAGAATACAGCTTCTGCTTGAAAGAGAGTTGGCTAGAATTCATGTAGATGCTCAAAAGTTAGCTGACCTGGAAAATGAATTAGCAGGAGTTGAAGAAGAAATCTGTAAAGGTGCCATCTTACGTTCCAAAACTAAATGGGCAATGGAGGGTGAAAGGTCATCAAAATTCTTTCTTGGTTTGGAGAAACAGAAACAGGACTCCAACGCTATCAAGAGTCTAGTTGACAAAGATGGCAATCTATTAACAGATACTTTTGCTCAATTAGATAGAATACATGAGTTTTACAGTGATCTCTATTCATATCATGATATAGAGGAACATGCTCTAGACAATATATTAGCGTCTGTTACCAATAAAATAGCAGAAGATGATTTTGATGATTGTGAAAAAGATATTTCAGAAACCGAACTCATTGAGGCAGTTTTTCAAATGAAAAAAGATAAGAGCCCAGGTAGAGATGGCCTGACAAGTGAATTTTATAAGGCATTTTATTATCTTTTGAAACCTTTGCTTATGAAATTGTTTAATGAGATTGAAAATCAAAATGAGCTGTCTAGGACAATGCAAAAAGGGGTTATTTCCATCTTTTACAAGGGTAAAGGGGATAAAAGACATATTCAGAATTATCGTCCGATTAGTTTACTCAATGTTGACTACAAAATATTTACGAAAATTATGGCCAATCGTCTCAAAATGGTATTGCCTTCTATAATCAATAGCACTCAAACATGCTGTGTTCCAGGAAGAGATATCGCAGAGAATATTTGTAATGTAAGAGACATAATAGAATATACTGATTATACCAATACTGAAGGATATTTATTAAAGATAGATCAACAGAAGGCCTTTGATATGGTTTCACATAATTATATGTTTAAAACTTTGGCGCGCTTTGGCTTTGGTAATCGTTTTATTAATTGGATTCGGATAATGTATCACAATATATCAAGCTCTGTAAAGTTAAATGGGCATCTCACTCCTTTTTTCCCCGTCAAAAGATCAGTTCGACAGGGTTGTCCTTTATCAGCCTTGCTGTATGTAGTTGTTGCTGAGCCTTTAGCCATTTCTATCCAATCAAGCAACAACATACATGGCATATCTATTCCTAATTCAGACAGTGTTTCATTAACATATCAACATGCAGATGATACAACTATCACTGTAACTGATGCTTTATCTCTTGTCAATTCTCTTCGTGTAGTAAATGAATATTGTGCTGCTTGTGGTGGATCTATTAATTACAATAAATCACAAGTAATGGCTCTTGGCTCGGCGGAAATACCCCACGAAATTAAAAACAAATTAAGTGTTGTAGATGGATCTATTGAGGTGCTAGGTGTTTGGTTGGGAAGGGACAAACAAGTATGTGATTATAATAACTGGTACAAGAAAGTAAAGAGCATACAAAGTCTGACTAAGTTCTGGAGTCTACGTGAGATAAATGTTAATGGCAGAGCTGTTGTTATCCACACACTTCTTATGTCTAAATTATGGTATATGCTAACTGTCCAGTCAATGCCAGATTGGGCATTTAGAGATATTAAGAAGGCATGTGTTGATTTTTTATGGAAAGGTGCCCACTTGGTAAAATATAACACTGTGATTGGTGAGAAATGTAAAGGTGGGTTGAACATACCAGATATTCATATAAAAATGAAATCATTCAGATTACGAATGCTAAACAAAGTGTTTGGCACCAAAAACAATGTTGTTTGGATAAATATTTTTAAATATTTTCTTGATCGGTATCAGAATTTGCACATGTCTACTAGCCTATTGTTTATGTCACTCCCTATGCAGAATTATTGTTATATGCCAAAGTTTTATCAAGAGCTTGTATTTTCATGGAAGGAATTATTGAATTATGGAAATATTACTATTAAATCATGGAATCATGTTGTTAGACAACCATTGTTCTATAATAAAAACATACGTTTTTGTGATAAGACCATCAATAGTAAGGTGTTTCAGAAAGCTGGAATTACTCTAATAAAGGACATAATATATGAATATGTGCCCGGTTTTATGCCATTCGTCGCAATATGGGACATGATTGAATCATTTTGTGAGAGCGACGATAAAGTAGCAATGAAGAAAATTTTTAATTGCATAAAGCAGGCAATTCCTCAATACTGGAAAGATATAATATGTAGGGAAAATCCTCTTACTGATGATGAGTCAATTGATTTGTTTATTGATGGAGATACTTATACAATGGGTTCGTTAAAATCTGGCATATTTTATAACATATTTCGGAAGAGACTTTATCAAAGTCCTACAGCGGAAGAATACTGGTCAAAGGAGATGCCAAATCTTGAGTTAAATAAGATATGGGCAGTTGTGCATTTGAATATAAAACCTCCAGAACTAATGGACCTAGACTTTCGAATAATGCACAATGCAATTTTTACAAAGGAGAAATTAATGCGTATTGGTAAAACCAATGATAATCTATGCCCAGTGTGTAATGTGCAAATTGAAACTTTACATCACTTGTTTTTGCAATGTCCTATGCTTCATGATTTTAGATCCTTTATACTTGATCAAGTTGATATACTGTGTCAACTAGCAAACCAAGCACAATTGTCAATGATTGATGAGATGAATGTTATTTTAACGGGAACATATCACTCAATATCCACAGTCAATACACTGTTTTTGAATATCTTTGTAAGTATGGCACGATATTGTATTTTCAAGCGCAGACAGATAGTTTTGATGAAAGAGAGAGTATTCCCTATAGCTCCATACTTCAGAAAAATATGTCATTCAATGCTTAAGAACATTGTCTGGTACAACTTTCATCATAATAATGTAGCATCCAATGACAAATTACAAAATCTAAACCCACTAATTAAAATAACTGATGATCAAATTGTGCTAGAATTTTGATGTTTGCTAACTTTTTAGCTATCTCACCAAATGGGCTTATTTTAATGACACTGGCAACTTTTATTATATTTTTTAACATTTACGATTTTAGTAGAAGATTCATATCAATAATTGTTACAATTTAGAATATAGTTGTATAAATATGTTTTAATATATTATGGAATTTTTAATACAGATAGGGCAATGATGATTGAAAGCGATTGATTGAAGCCTAAATAATCTTGAGACATATTATAGCTTAAAGCAATTTATAATATTTTATGATGCATTGTGGTTGATTGTGTGTCTGATTTTGTGCCTAACAGATTGATAAAATAGGGATTTTTATGGTTTTTTGATTCCATGTCTGATTGAGAAATATTAATTTCTCAGTCAGCCATGGAATCAAAAAAATCATAAAAATTTCTGCATGATGGATTTTTTGGTTAATTGTTTGAGTCAGTGTCTGAAGAATTCTTTTGGTTTTATTTTTTTGGTGTTTTGACCGGGAAGTCGGTTGGAAGGTGAATGGCTGTCCGATAGATGCATGAATATGCATAGATGACTGAATGACTGGTTTAATGGATGGCTAGATGATGCTAGTGGCTAGGTTTTTTGGTGGCTTATATGAATGCTAGTAGTTTTTTGTTTGAGTTTTTATTGACTGTTTGAATGTTTTTTGGTGTTTTTAATGTTTGAAAATGTGAAATGTTTGAAGGTTGGCTTTTTTGTTTGATCGAGTGATGAACAAGTGAATGAGTGCCTAAATGAGAGTGTGAGCAAGCAAGCGAGGTTGACTTCTCCTCTATTTTCAGTTTAATGATCAATTGAGGAGAGAAGGGATGCCTAGAAAGGTTTATTGTAATGTTATTTGTAGAGATTCTGATAGGTACTGAAGATTTTATGGCTTTGAAATAGCTTTCATCCTGAGCCAATAAAAAAAAAAAAAGCGCCTGTCTAGTAAACAGGAGGTCGAGAGTTCGACTCTCTCTGGTGCCTTGTAAAACCAAAATATGTTTCAAACACAGCTGTAAATTGAACTCATTCCATATAAATGCTATAAGCATGTTACTGATGAATACATTTTATTCCATTTTACCTCTGGAACTAATAGCTTGATTTTCAAAATGGCTACCAAGCACAAAGAAAAAGATTTGTGCTGTGCAACCACGTAATAGTGTGTCTTCTGGCGCCATAGCTCAATTGGTTAGAGTGCCTGTCTAGTAAACAGGAGTTTGACTCTTTCTCTGGTGCCTTGTATAGTCAAAATATGTTTCAAACACAGCTGTAAATTGAATTCCTTCCATACAAATGCTACAAACACGTTACTGATGAATACATTTGATTCCATTTTACCTCTGGAACTAATGTAGGGATGGACTTGAAAGCCAGATTTTCATAATTGCTACCAGGCACATCCCAGCAGTCACATGACCTTGTTTCAACGTTGAATCCACGTTCAAATCACGTCATGACATGATTTCAACGTGGATTCAATGTTGAAACAACGTCATGTGCCTGCTAGGTTAGAAAAGCGTTGTGCTGGATGAAACATTCTACGTCTTCTGGCGCCATAGCTCAGTTGGTTAGAGTGCCTGTCTAGTAAACAGGAGGTCGATAGCTCGACTCTCTCGGGTTCCTTGTAAAACCAAAATATGTTTCAAACACAGCTGTAAATTGAACTCATTCCATAAAAATGATATAGGCATGTTACTGATGAATAAATTTAATTCCATTTTACCTCTGGAACTAATGTAGGGATGTACTTGAAAGTCATATTTTCATAATTGCTACCAGGCACATCACAGCAGTCACATGACCTTGTTTCAACGTTGAATCCACGTTCAAATCACGTCATGACATGATTTCAACGTGGATTCAATGTTGAAACAACGTCATGTGCCTGCTAGGTTAGAAATGCGTTGTGCTGGATGAAACAACCTGCGTCTTCTGGCGCCATTTCTCAGTTGGTTAGAGCGCCTGTCTAGTAAACAGGAGGTCGAGAGTTCGACCCTCTCTGGTGCCTTGTAAAACCAAAATATGCTTCAAACACACCTGTAAATTGAACTCATTCCATATAAATGCTATAAGCATGTTAGTGATGAATAAATTTTTTTCCATTTTACCTCTGGAACTAATAGCTTGATTTTGAAAATGGCTACCAAGCACAAAGAAAAAGATTTGTGCTGGGTAACCACGTACTAGTGTGTCTTCTGGCGCCATAGCTCAATTGGTTAGAGTGCCTGTCTAGTAAACAGGAGTTTGACTCTTTCTCTGGTGCCTTGTATAGTCAAAATATGTTTCAAACACAGCTGTAAATTGAAGTCCTTCCATACAAATGCTACAAACACGTTACTGAATACTGATGAATAAATTTGATTCCATTTTACCTCTGGAACTAATGTAGGGATGGACTTGAAAGCCAGATTTTCATAATTGCTACCAGGCACATCCCAGCAGTCACATGACCTTGTTTCAACGTTGAAATTACGTTGAAATCACGTCATGAAATGATTTCAACGTGGAGTCAATGTTGAAACAACATCATGTGCCTGCTAGGGTAGAAATGCGTTGTGCTGGACGAAAGAGCTGTCCTCTTCTGGCGCCATAGCTCAGTTGGTTAGAGCGCCTGTCTAGTAAACAGGAGGGCGAGAGTTGACTCTCTCTGGTGCCTTGTAAAACCAAAATATGTTTCAAACACAGCTGTAAATTGAACTCATTCCATATAAATGCTATAAGCATGTTACTGATGAATACATTTTATTCCATTTTACCTCTGGAACTATTAGCTTGATTTTTAAAATGGCTACCAAGCACAAAGAAAAAGATTTGTGCTGGGTAACCACGTAATAGTGTGTCTTCTGGCGCCATAGCTCAAGTGGTTAGAGTGCCTGTCTAGTAAACAGGAGTTTGACTCTTTCTCTGGTGCCTTGTATAGTCAAAATATGTTTCAAACACAGCTGTAAATTGAAGTCCTTCCATACAAATGCTACAAACACGTTAACGATGAATAAATTTGATTCCATTTTACCTCTGTAACTAATGTAGGGATGGACTTGAAAGCCAGATTTTCATAATTGCTACCAGGCACATCCCAGCAGTCACATGACCTTGTTTCTACGTTGAATCCACGTTCAAATCACGTCATGACATGATTTCAACGTGTATTCAATGTTGAAACAACGTCATGTGCCCGCTAGGTTAGAAAAGCGTTGTGCTGGATGAAACATTCAGTGTCTTCTGGCGCCATAGCTCAGTTGGTTAGAGGGCTTGTCTAGTAAACAGGAGGTCGATAGTTCGACTCTCACGGGTTCCTTGTAAAACCAAAATATGTTTCAAACACAGCTGTAAATTGAACTCATTCCATAAAAATTCTATAGGCATGTTACTGAAGAATAAATTTTGTTCCATTGTGGTGCTGGCGGTATCCCGCAATTCCGCGGTTCGTGTTTCGCGGCTGCCGGGCTGGCTGATTCCCGCCGTTTCTACGGACGCCCGGCAGTCGTACCTTGAAACCTGAACCGTGCACATCTGCCGCTGGTTCCACTGACCGATTCAAGACCTCTGTTGGGTGAGTAACCTTTTATACGTAGTTAAGTTACTACAAATGTTGTCAGGAGTACTTTGGGCCCTAAATTAAAAACTGTTATTATTTTTTTCTAAATTCTACTCACGATTTTGCTTTTAAAAAAGATAGAATTCTCGGAAATATAAAGACTACTCTAGTCCTGCCCGAACGTCAATTTTACAGACTCTGGCCGCTATTTTGATTATTGGATAGTTTTTTTTGTAGGATTTAACAATCACAGATGATAGGTGAGTTATAGTTAAATATATATTATTTATTTATACTATAGCATGCAAATGTCGGGTATATAGATTAATATACCTTACATACACACGTCATATACGTCATAAATTCAAGATTCAATGTTATTTATTTGAACTGTAATGAATTGAGGTATATTTTCGTGCTTAGTTCCTATCATCTATGTTAGTATTCCGTGGAATGACAACCCTATAGTTTCTGGATTGTTATTGTTAGTTGTCTTCAGTGTCATATGTACGCGATTCTGAGCTGTAATTTAACCGTCGGTTTTTCGATATTTCTTTATATGTTAATTACAGTTCAATTTCTTTGTTTATTTCAGAATTATTTGAAATAAAGAAGTGATATAAATCACTTTTGTTGTTATTATTATCATTATTATTAACTTTTTGAACATTAGAGGGTAATCTCCCTTCTAATTAGCAAATATGTTTCAATTGTAATATTAGGTTTACTAATTACGCTGAACACTATTTGTTTTGGGTTTTTTTCTTGTTATTATTAATTCAAAAAGTTCATAATCACATTGCTAGTTACTCCGTTGAAACAATACTCAGCTTATGGCTCCTTTTCAAGTTAAATCTGAGGAGTTTTTGGCTCGCACCCAGTTTTCGTTGGATCAGTCCTTTACCCACAAAGCGATTTTGTTGGGTACAAGTAAAGGTTTCATTTTGAAAAGAGCTGATCAAACTGGGTTTGTTGAGTATTGGTGTAAAAGCGGTGGTACTACACAAGACTTGGTCAATATTCTGCAGTCGAGAAGAGCCAGCGACGTTCAGAAATTTCACCGGATCGTTTTCTATATCTGGGCCGGAACGTGCGACCTTACCGAGAAACGAGGCGACGGTTTTGTCTATTTAAGGACAGCCGATGATGAACTCGCGGTAGACCGCATTTGCCAACACTATCAACGTGCGATAGACATAGTAAGGCATTACGGCCAAACGGTGAAATTTATCGATATCCCGCGTATTCTCTGGTCCTGTATAATGAGCAACTTCACCATTTGAATCCCTGTTCCTTCAAAGACCAAGAGCTGCAACTGCATGACCAACTCTCTCTTCTCAATGATAGAATTGAGAAAATTAATGCAGATATTGGTGTACACACCATCAAATGCAGTGTAGAGTTAATACTCCGTAAAAAATCTAGTGCACGTAAACGCGTCCGTTATCATTATACTTTCGAGTTTCTGAAGGATGGTTTGCATGCAGGTACGTTACTGAATTTGGTTTGGCTTCGGAAGATTCATTTAGACGTTCTCCGGAGTTGCACCACCATCACTACTCAGCGATTTATATATTTCAGTAAGCATACGCTTACGACTTATTTCAGTAGGTGATATTACTTTTTTAGCGGATATTAATTTCGCTTCCTTGGTATAAATCAACCGGTGACCCATAATGACGAAACCTTTGTGTATTAACACTGCAACCGTGGAGGAACTTAGTGCACTCCATAATATTGGTAAAGTTCGAGCTGCAGGCATAGTAGATTTTCGTGAGTCCAGAGGAGGTTTCATATCCCTGGCCGACATTAAGGCAGATATTGATCTGCCTGCCACAGCTACAATCCTTGCACGATTGCTCCATGCTGGGGAAGTCGTATTCGACATCAATGATGAAGGCGCTGTTGGTGGGGTCGACTCACACCCAAGGGAAGAATCCCTGGAAGAGAAGGTAGCTAGACTGAACATGGAACTGTTAGCTCAAGGTATCAAATACAAGGCACTCCTTAACTCAACTAGTCAACAAAGGGGTGATAATACCCTAGTTGATAACCTGGCTCCTAGGGGGGTATATACCCCTAGATAACCTAAGAGGGAGTCGTGATCAGTTTCTCACCATGACACTAGCACGTCATCACCAGTTCGTAGAGCTTACTGGGATGGCTCTTCATACAATGACTCTAGAATGTCATCCCCCGGTCGTAGAAGCTACTCTGATGGTCCTCCTCCACCTAAAATGTCAACTTTTGATGGAAAATGTGAGTGGAAACCATTTTTCATACAGTTTGAGCATACTGCTTCAAGGTACCATTGGTCTGATATGTATAAATTAGACATGCTCATCTCAGCTTTAAGGGACAAGGCCTTAAAGTTTTACTGCATCTGTTCTGGGCAAGTCCAGAATGATTACTTTAGTTTATGTGACAAATTAAAGTTGAGATCTGCCCCACATCATCAGAAAAAAGATGCAAGATATTCGACAAGAGGGTAACTCTTTAGAAGAATTTGCAGACATCATTCAGGAGCTCACTTTAGATGGTTACCCTGATGCCTCAGAGAGTTTGGGCGAGACTATTGCCATTGATGCCTTCCTATGGGGTGTTGAGCATAAACGAGCTGCTCTGATAGCTATGGATAAAGATCCGAGCACCCTGGAGGAGGCTGTGCAAATGGTCAATGCAGCTATCCATAATCAAAGATTGATCATGGGTTCCAGAAGACCTGAGGTTCGAAAGGTCCGTTTTCCGGACGATGCTTCTGGGTTGTTGGAGGCAGATAATCCTGAGCAGTTGAGAGGCATAACGGCTCCAAGCAGGATAGATAAATTGGAGAAAGATGTCGAAGGACTTAGGAAGGATATGGCGGATATGAAGGTAGATGTGGCTAAGATTTTGAATCCTATATCTGGTCAATTCGGTCGAGGTCGGTCTCCTCCAAGAGGGAAGGTCGTTCCATCGCGTTCCCCTTCTCCTCCTCTCAGATCGGGAAAGTGCTTTAATTGCAATTTAGAGGGGCATTTTTCCCGCGAGTGTCCAGAGCCGAGGCGTACACGGTCGCCATCACCTTCTGCTTCACCGAGATCTTCGCCTGTGCGATCATATGATGTTCGCATGTATGAGCTTAATCGTGACCCTATGACACTAGTCATTCCCATTAAAGTAAATGGTGTTTCCGTTGATGCAGTGGTGGACACTGCGGCACAAGTGACAGTAATTGGCAATTTCTTTGCAAATAAATTACCTTACCCTTTAAAGAGGTTGGAGTCTATTGCATTGAAAGGTGCAGGTAGAGACAATGTTATCCCTGCGGAAAGTGTTGAGCCAGTCACAATTGCATTAGGCTCTATGATGTTCAACTGGCCAGTACTTCTTGCCAATATTAATGATCCGATTATATTAGGCCTGGATTTCTTGAAGGCACACAAGGCCACCATTGATCTGACTAGACTGTGTCTGACAATTAATGGAGAACCGATTCAAGCCTCAATGTTGAGAGCTCATGGGAAGGAAGCCCAAGTAGCTTGGGTAACATTGAAGCAGAAAGTGGTCGTGGGTCCTTTTGAGGCCGTGAAGACCACAGGTGTTCTGGATCGGGAGGTACAGAATGATGTTGTGCTCCAGCCCTCATCTAAACTGGAGGGTCTGGTAACACCTCATACAGTGGCCACTGCCAAAGATTCGCAGATTCCTATTTTGTTGAGGAACCTGTCGGCCCAATATATTACTCTGGAACAAGACCACAACCTTGGTATTGTCACAGAAATTGAGGAGGTTTTAGACCCTAGAACAGAATTTCAACTTGCTGGTAATCCCATAAACCAGGACGGTTTACAGACTTCTACAGCCACTGAGGTGGACCTCCCTGTGTTCTTACAGGAGCTGTATGAGAGGTCGACATCGGGTTTATCGGAAACGCAGTCTTCGCAAGTTGAATCCATGTTAATCGAGTATCAGGATGCATTTGCAAAAGATGATCTTGATTTGGGTTTGTTCAAGGGGATAAGACATAAGGTTGACACAGGTAATGCACAACCTGTTCGTTCTAAACTTAGACGAACTCCTCTTGGTTTTGAGAATGAGGAAGAGAAACACCTTGCGGAAATGTTAGAGAAAGGTATCATAGTTCCGTCAAAATCTGAGTGGTCGTCAGCCCCGGTATTAGTTCGGAAGAAAGACGGTACCGTGAGGTACTGCGTCGATTTTCGAGCTCTGAACAGTATAACTCGCAAAGACCTTTACCCCCTACAAAACATTGAGACATGTCTGGATGCACTTGGTGGTGCGAAGTTCATCAGCACACTTGATATGGCAGCTGGGTATTGGCAGGTCGAGGTTGACCCAGAGGACCGCCACAAGCTCGCATTTATCACAAGATATGGGCTTTTTGAATTTGTTCGGATGCCATTTGGTACGTGCAACAGCCCGGCTACCTTTCAGAGGGTTGTTCAGCTGGTATTGCAAGGTCTTAACTGGTGCGAGTGTCTTGCGTATTTAGATGACGTGGTAGTGACAGGGACTGACTTTGACAGTCATATGACCAACTTGAAAGCTGTCCTTTCCCGATTCCTGTTGCACAACCTTAAATTAAAACCTAAGAAGTGTAATTTGTTCCGTACAGAACTCTGTTTCTTAGGTAAGTTGGTGAGTGATAAGGGAATCGCTGTTAAGCCAAACAATATGGAAAGCGTCGCTAATTGGCCTGTTCCTAAGACCAGGAAAGAGCTGGAATCTTTCCTAGGGTTCATGAATTACCACCGAGAGCACATACAGGGTTTTGCTGGTATTTCTGCTCCTCTCTCTGCACTTACCAGTTCCAAAGTAGAGTATGACTGGACTCTAAAGCATCAGGTAGCTTTCGAAACACTTCAGGGTGCTATGGCCAACCCTGCAGTGTTAGGTTATCCGACACCAGGTTGGTACCTTCATACTGGATACTGATGCTTCGGAGGCGGCTATTGGTGCAGAGTTATCCCAAATTCAGAATGGGAAAGAGGTGCTTATTGGTTTTGCAAGCCGAACGTTGGCACCGGCTCAGCGTAAATATTGTGTTACACGCAAAGAGTTGCTGGCTGTGGTAGCATTTACTAGGCAGTACCGTATGTACTTGCTAGGACGGTCATTTATTGTGCGGACTGACCATCACAGTCTCACGTGGCTGCTCAGTTTCAAGCACATCGAAGGACAACTAGCTAGATGGCTAGAAGAACTGTCCCAATATAATATGACGATGCAGTACAGGCCCGGTAAACAGCACTCTAATGCTGATGGTCTATCACGAGTTCCAAGTGATTTTTCACCTTGCCACTGTTATAAAGCTGGCCAATCTCTTAGTTCGTTACCATGTGGTGGGTGCAAATATTGTACCAAGCTTCAGCAGCAATAGTCTCAATTTGAACAAGATGTTGATGATGTAATTCCTTTGGCTTTTCAAACCATAAGGGCCCTTCAACTGAGTAATAATGACCTATCAGACAGCGACACAGACAGCAACGATCCAGATGGACTGCTGAATGGTGTCCCCCAAACAGACCAGGTTATCGGAAGGTCAAACTGGTTAGACGCATTCTCTTCAGAAAATCTAAGGGAGCGTCAGTTGGAGGATCCTGATCTGAAGACAGTTGTATCATGGATTGAGCAGTCACACACACCTTCTGACGCGGAGCTATATTTAGCTAGTCCAGCTGTCAAGTTTTGGTGGGCTCGTTGTGATCAATTGATTTTTGTCGATAGCAATTTGCACTATCTCTGGGTAGAAGCAAATACCACACGGAATCTGCTGGTAGTCCCAAAGTCTCTCCAGAAGCTGGTTTTGGAAAATTGTCATGATTCCAAGCTTGCCAGTCACATGGGTGAGCAGAAGACATTAGAGAGAGTGAAGGCTAAGTATATCTGGCACGGATACTCTCGTGATGTGGTGGCGTATGTGAAATCCTGTCGGATTTGTAGCTGTAGCAAAAAAGCTTCCATCCGACCTAGAGCTGCTCTGGGCGAGTTCCATGCTGGGTTTCCCTTGGAACGGGTACATATGGACATTTTGGGCCCCTTTATCACATCTACACTGGGAAATAGATACGTGTTGATGATCATAGATCAGTTCACTAAATGGGTTGAGTGCTATGCGCTCCCTGAACAAGGGGCAGAACTGGTAGCCAAAACGTATGTGGAGCGTTTTGTCACCACATTTGGCTGTTCATATTTCTTACACACCGACCAGGGTCGTAACTTTGAGAGCAACCTATTTAAGGAACTGTGCCATCTACTGGAGATTTCAAAAACACGCACCACAGCTTATAGACCATGTTCGAATGGACAGATTGAACGTATAAACCGTACTGTCTTGCAGTGTATACGGTGTTACCTGCAAGAGCATGACAGACAGAAAGATTGGGACAAGTGTATTCCTTTCATCGCTGGAGCTATACGATCTACTGTAAGCCGACAGACGGGGTATACTCCCAACATGATGATGCTTGGTCGAGAAGTACTACAGCCTATTGACATAATGTGCAAATGCCCTGTGTCTGCGACTACAGAGAATGCCCCTTCAGATGCCAGTGACTTCGTCCAACAGTTACAGTAAACGTTGCATGAAACTCATGAGATAGCACGGGATAACCTTAAAATGGCTCAGAAGCGCCAGAAAAAAGAGTATGATCTACGTTTGCATGAGCATGCCTATCATGTTGGTGATGTAGTTTATCTTGCTAATTCTGCAACTAAAATAGGCCAGTCCAGTAAATTACAACCTCCTTGGACTGGTCCATTTATTATTTATAAAAAGTTGTCAGAAGGGTATTTTGTTTGTTTGTTGTTTGGGATCAAAAACCAATGCCGGGAACTAGTTGTTCACCATGATAGATTAAAGCTGTGCAGAGATCGTGATTTACCTCTCTGGATATTGCGAATGAGACGTGCTATAAGCTCTGAAGATCATGGCGATGATGATGACTTATTATCCCCCGATAATGGCCTTAGGTTATCTGATGATAACCGTGCTTCCATTTTTGAAGAGGATTCGGATGAAACCATTCCATATGGTATTGATCCATCCTCATCAATTCTGCATAATGATCTAGATGCTGTTTTGACAGATGACCTGGATATTGACTCTGTTTTACCCGTCCCACAAACACAGCATCACTCTCCTAGGCGCATGAGGTGTCAGGTCCGAGGAGAAACGCATAACACGTCCCCTAGGCGCATGAGGTGTCAGGTCCGATGGGAACCGCATCACGCTTTTTCCCCTAGGCGCATGAGGTGTCAGGTCCGAGGGGAAATACATCACACATCTCCTAGAGATGACCAACTCCAAACTCACACCATTCAGAGTCGAACAGGAAGGCAGTGCCGTCTTCCTAACAGGTTCCTAGATTATGAAATGTATTAGAATGATCTTTAAGCATTCGTGAATTAGACTATATAAGTCTTCATGGACCCTACTTGTCCACCTGAATAAACGTTCCTCTGGTTTCGTCTTATTACGGATTCATTTGGTCATGGTATTGTTGCGGACTGCAGTTAGCTTTTTGGTCGTAGTACAGTACTACAATAGTAATGTGATAATGTACAATGGTAACAGTAATTCAACAATAAAAGAATTACTGTAATCCAGATGATATGAAATTATGACTTCAAATTTTAATATGCTGCATGACACTGAAGACATTCAACTTGTCCGGAAAACATGTATAATCATTGGCTTATGTTCCGTTTCCATCTTAGCTTTAGTTTCAGCAACAGCAAAATCGTGATGTTCTATTTTTTGTAAGTTTTGGGACACTAAATTAGTTGGACACATAAGCACATAGTGGCTTTTTCCAGCAATAATACTCCGTGAGATACCAAAAACCAACAGGGGTCCATCGCTGTATGACTCACAGAACGCGTTATTATAATTACGCGTTTTTTCAAATGACGCGTGAATAATTGCGCGTAGTAATGCGTGGTTATATTTACGCATTTCTTGATCGCACATTACAGATATGCGTTGTCAAATGATGTGTAAATTGTTACACATTAATCATACGCATTGTATTGTTAACTGCAATTATTGTCCGTCATGACGTGTGGTCATAATAATGCTCTCTGTTATGTGTATATGGATTAAATCCATGTACACGCTTTTATAAGTATATGCATCATATGTTATGATGCAAACTCATCTATGTATAGTGAAATCCTGTATAGGTTAGCTATTTAATGCCAGTTCTACATTTGTCAGCTCAGATATTTTGTAGGGTAGCTCAAATATATTATATATGGTTTTATTAGGTCAGCACAGATATTTTATAGGATAGCCCAGGTATATTAATTCTACATAGGTCCGTTCAGATATGTTATGTTAGGCCAACATATTATATACTGGCATACCTAGGTATTTCATTTATTAAACGTGTAGCAATTACATGTTAAAATGATGCAATGATGCATTATTACTCTATAATGCATAACTCAGGCATATTTATAATGTGCATTACTCTATAATGCAGAAGTCTTGCATATGACAGCATATTTATAATATGCATTTAGCAAAGACTGCATAAATCGTACAGATGCATTTCTTACGCTTATCATTTCCTAATGCGCGAAGTAATTGGCGCGTTAGTCATAGCGCAAATTCATATGTTTCTTTCTTCTGCTGTATTATCCGTTCCGTTTAGCTTCATTCAGATATCTGTATTGTGATAGGGATAGTGGTTTTCCGGATTTCCTAAATTTGTGGATTCAGATCCGTTTCAATTATATAAGAGGTATGTCAAAAAGGTTAAGGTTAAAAATATGCACTAAATTAAAACAAATTTGCCATATTCAGAGGTTTTCCTCGAATCTCACATAGGTTAATTTCAAATAACACTTCAACTAAATTCAGGTGAGGTTATTTTTATTACTTTATCAATTCGGCAATTCCGTCAATTCTGTCAGTTTTCTGGTGTGGTGGAAAACCACTGTCCTTAATTTTAGTTAGGATGCTATGCTATTTTAGAATCTGTAACGATGGCCCTCGTCCGGCAGCTGTTGATCTATCCATCTGTTTTATTATTAACAGCTCATTCTTTTTGGATGGATCAACACCTATGGAAATTGTTTTTTTATTTGATAATTTCAACCTCTACATTTAGCAGTTGAGCGTCAAGGCCTGTGTTTTTATGGTATGTAACTTTTTAGATAAGATTTTTAAAGTTTTTGAACACAATGTATGAAATGTTCTCTTGAATATATTGAACATAATTGGATTTCGATCCAACTGGGTTCGAAATATTCAACAGTATGTTTTTCTTGTTTTGGAAACGTCAATTTATTTCTGAACCATACAATATTTTACATTGTATTATCATGTATATATAATTTAAGGCTGAAATCAGCTTACACCTACTTCAATAAAGAGATAGTCTAAGAATTCATGAACTGCAGAAAATCAATTACACGACTGCGTATGCAGAGATCTGTATGTTAAGCCATTCACTTAGACTGGTTACCAACTTTCTATGAATATACTATATATTTGCATTCTGGTAATATCAATCAATACATATACACAAACACATTGCGGAAATAATGATACATTTTAAAGTCATGAATCATAAAATATGTAGAGTTGTCACACTTCATGGCATTGAATCCTGAGTCCATCAGTAATGCAGATAATACTGAGTATATGTAATGAAATAACACATGATCAATATCATACTTAGATATCTTATAGACAATTCATAAATGTAGGATTTCTTCAATAGATTGCTTAACCACATCGCTGTTTTCACTTTGAATTTTTCACACATTTTACATGTCATAGTTAACCAAAACTTATTGCATACCCATAAGAGTATACTTTAACCATTTAATAGTGAAGATTTTTAATTAAATAACCAGTTTTATAAAGGGGGGAGAGTGTGGTGCTGGCGGTATCCCGCAATTCCGCGGTTCGTGTTTCGCGGCTGCCGGGCTGGCTGATTCCCGCCGTTTCTACGGACGCCCGGCAGTCGTACCTTGGAACCTGAACCGTGCACATCTGCCGCTGGTTCCACTGGCCGATTCAAGACCTCTGTTGGGTGAGTAACCTTTTATACGTAGTTAAGTTACTACACCATTTTACCTCTGGAACTAATGTAGGGATGGACTTGAAAGCCAGATTTTCATAATTGCTACCAGGCACATCCCAGCAGTCACATGACCTTGTTTCAACGTTGAATCCACGTTCAAATCACGTCATGACATGATTTCAACGTGGATTCAATGTTGAAACAACGTCATGTGCCTGCTAGGTTAGAAATGCGTTGTGCTGGATGAAACAACCTGCGTCTTTTGGCGCCATTTCTCAGTTGGTTAGAGCGCCTGTCTAGTAAACCGGAGGTCGCTAGCTCGACTCTCTCGGGTTCCTTGTAAAACCAAAATATGTTTCAAACACAGCTGTAAATTGAACTCATTCCATGAAAATGCTATAGGCATGTTACTGAAGGATAAATTTTATTCCATTTTACCTCTGGAACTAATGTAGGGATGGACTTGAAAGCCAGATTTTCATAATTGCTACCAGGCACACCCCAGCAGTCACATGACCTTGATGAAACGACCTGCGTCTTCTGGCGCCATTTCTCAGTTGGTTAGAGCGCCTGTCTAGTAAACAGGAGGTCGAGAGTTCGACTCTCTCTGGTTCCTTGTAAAACCAAAATATGTTTCAAACACAGCTGTAAATTGAACTCATCCCATATAAATGCTATAAGCATGTTACTGATGAATAAATTTTATTCCATTTTACCTCTGGAACTAATGTAGGGATGGACTTGAAAGCCAGATTTTCATAATTGCTACCAGGCACATCCCAGCAGTCACATGACCTTGTTTCAACGTTGAATCCACGTTCAAATCACGTCATGACATGATTTCAACGTGGATTCAATGTTGAAACAACGTCATGTGCCTGCTAGGTTAGAAATGCGTTGTGCTGGATGAAACAACCTGCGTCTTCTGGCGCCATTTCTCAGTTGGTTAGAGCGCCTGTCTAGTAAACAGGAGGTCGAGAGTTCGACTCTCTCTGGTGCCTTGTAAAACCAAAATATGTTTCAAACACAGCTGTAAATTGAACTCATTCCATATAAATGCTATAAGCATGTTACTGATGAATAAATTTGATTCCATTTTACCTGTGGAACTAATGTAGGTATGGACTTGAAAGCCAGATTTTCATAACTGCTACCAGGCACATCCCAGCAGTCACATGACCTTGTTTCAACGTTGAATTCATGTTGAAATCACGTCATGACATGATTTAAACGTGGATTCAATGTTGAAACAACGTCATGTGCCTGCTAGGTAAGAAAAGCGTTGTGTCGGATGAAACAGCTTGCGTCTTCTGGCGCCATAGCTCAGTTGGTTAGAGGGCCTGTCTAGTACACAGTAGGTCGATAGTTCGACTCTCTCGGGTGCCTTGTAAACCCAAAATATGTTTCAAACACAGCTGTAAATTGAACTCATTCCATAAAAATGCTATAAGCATGTTACTGATGAATAAATTTTATTCCATTTTACCTCTGGAACTAATAGTTTGATTTTCAAAATGGCTACCAAGCACAAAGAAAAACATTTGTGCTGGGTAACCACGTACTAGTGTGTCTTCTGGCGCCATAGCTCAATTGGTTAGGATGCCTGTCTAGTAAACAGGAGTTTGACTCTTTCTCTGGTGCCTTGTATAGTCAAAATATGTTTCAAACACAGCTGTAAATTGAAGTCCTCCCATACAAATGCTACAAACACGTTACTGATGAATAAATTTGATTCCATTTTACCTCTGGAACTAATGTAGGGATGGACTTGAAAGCCAGATTTTCATAATTGCTACCAGGCACATCCCAGCAGTCACATGACCTTATTTCAACGTTGAATCCACGTTCAAATCACGTCATGACATGATTTCAACGTGGATTCAATGTTGAAACAACGTCATGTGCCTGCTAGGTTAGAACTGCGTTGTGCTGGATGAAACAACCTGCGTCTTCTGGCGCCATTTCCCAGTTGGTTAGAGCGCCTGTCTAGTAAACAGGAGGTCGAGAGTTCGACTCTCTCTGGTGCCTTGTAAAACCAAAATATGTTTCAAACACAGCTGTAAATTGAACTCATTCCATATAAATGCTATAAGCATGTTACTGATGAATAAATTTTATTCCATTTTACCTCTGGAACTAATAGCTTGATTTTCAAAATGGCTACCAAGCACAAAGAAAAAGATTTGTGCTGGTTAACCACATAATAGTGTGTCTTCTGGCGCCATAGCTCAATTGGTTAGGGTGCCTGTCCAGTAAACAGGAGTTTGACTCTTTCTCTGGTGCCTTGTATAGTCAAAATATGTTTGAAACACAGCTGTAAATTGAAGTCCTTCCATACAAATGCTATAAACACGTTACTGATGAATAAATTTGATTCCATTTTACCTGTGGAACTAATGTAGGGATGGACTTGAAAGCCAGATTTTCATAATTGCTACCAGGCACATCCCAGCAGTTACATGACCTTGTTTCAACGTTGAATTCATGTTGAATCACGTCATGACATGATTTCAACGTGGATTCAATGTTGAAACAACGTCATGTGCCTGCTAGGTTGGAAAAGCGTTGTGCTGGATGAAACACGTTGCGTCTTCTGGCGCCATAGCTCATTTTGGTTAGAGCGCCTGTCTAGTAAACAGCAGATTGATAGTTCGACTCTCTCGGGTGCCTTGTAAAACCAAAATATGTTTCAAACACAGCTGTAAATTGAACTCATTCCATAAAAATGCTATAAGCATGTAACTGATGAATACATTTTATTCCATTTTACCTCTGGAACTAATAGCTTGATTTTCAAAATGGCTACCAAGCACAAATAAAAAGATTTGTGCTGTGTAACCACGTAATAGTGTGTCTTCTGGCGCCATAGCTCAATTGGTTAGAGTGCCTGTCTAGTAAACAGGAGTTTGACTCTTTCTCTGGTGCCTTGTATAGTCAAAATATGTTTGAAACACAGCTGTAAATTGAAGTCCTTCCAGACAAATGCTACAAACACGTTACTGATGAATAAATTTGATTCCATTTTACCTGTGGAACTAATGTAGGTATGGACTTGAAAGCCAGATTTTCATAATTGCTACCAGGCACATCCCAGCAGTCACATGACCTTGTTTCAACGTTGAATTCATGTTGAAATCACGTCATGACATGATTTCAACGTGGATTCAATGTTGAAACAACGTCATGTGCCTGCTAGGTTAGAAAAGCGTTGTGCTGGATAAAAGATTCTGCGTCTTCGGGCGCAATAGCTCAGTTGGTTAGAGATCCTGTCTAGTAAACAGGAGGTCGATAGTTCGACTCTCTGGGGTTCCTTGTAAAACCAAAATCTTTCAAACACAGCTGTAAATTGAACTCATTCCATGAAAATGCTATAGGCATGTTACTGAAGGATAAATTTTATTCCATTTTACCTCTGGAACTAATGTAGGGATGGACTTGAAAGCCAGATTTTCATAATTGCTACCAGGCACATCCCAGCAGTCACAGGACCTTGATGAAACGACCTGCGTCTTCTGGCGCCATTTCTCAGTTGGTTAGTGCGCCTGTCTAGTAAACAGGAGGTCGAGAGTTCGACTCTCTCTGGTTCCTTGTAAAACCAAAATACGTTTCAAACACAGCTGTAAATTGAACTCATCCCATATAAATGCTATAAGCATGTTACTGATGAATAAATTTTATTCCATTTTACCTCTGGAACTAATGTAGGGATGGACTTGAAAGCCAGATTTTCATAATTGCTACCAGGCACATCCCAGCAGTCACATGACCTTGTTTCAACGTTGAATCCACGTTCAAATCACGTCATGACATGATTTCAACGTGGATTCAATGTTGAAACAACGTCATGTGCCTGCTAGGTTAGAAATGCGTTGTGCTGGGTGAAACAACCTGCGTCTTCTGGCGCCATTTCTCAGTTGGTTAGAGCGCCTGTCTAGTAAACAGGAGGTCGAGAGTTCGACTCTCTCTGGTGCCTTGTAAAACCAAAATATGTTTCAAACACAGCTGTAAATTGAACTCATTCCATATAAATGCTATAAGCATGTTACTGATGAATAAATTTGATTCCATTTTACCTGTGGAACTAATGTAGGTATGGACTTGAAAGCCAGATTTTCATAATTGCTACCAGGCACATCCCAGCAGTCACATGACCTTGATGAAACGACTTGCGTCTTCTGGCGCCATTTCTCAGTTGGTTAGAGCGCCTGTCTAGTAAACAGGAGGTCGAGAGTTCGACTCTCTCTGGTTCCTTGTAAAACCAAAATATGTTTCAAACACAGCTGTAAATTGAACTCCTCCCATATAAATGCTATAAGCATGTTACTGATGAATAAATTTTATTCCATTTTACCTCTGGAACTAATGTAGGGATGGACTTGAAAGCCAGATTTTCATAATTGCTACCAGGCACATCCCAGCAGTCACATGACCTTGTTTCAACGTTGAATCCACGTTCAAATCACGTCATGACATGATTTCAACGTGGATTCAATGTTGAAACAACGTCATGTGCCTGCTAGGTAAGAAAAGCGTTGTGTCGGATGAAACAGCTTGCGTCTTCTGGCGCCATAGCTCAGTTGGTTAGAGGGCCTGTCTAGTACACAGTAGGTCGATAGTTCGACTCTCTCGGGTGCCTTGTAAACCCAAAATATGTTTCAAACACAGCTGTAAATTGAACTCATTCCATAAAAATGCTATAAGCATGTTACTGATGAATAAATTTTATTCCATTTTACCTCTGGAACTAATAGTTTGATTTTCAAAATGGCTACCAAGCACAAAGAAAAACATTTGTGCTGGGTAACCACGTACTAGTGTGTCTTCTGGCGCCATAGCTCAATTGGTTAGGATGCCTGTCTAGTAAACAGGAGTTTGACTCTTTCTCTGGTGCCTTGTATAGTCAAAATATGTTTCAAACACAGCTGTAAATTGAAGTCCTCCCATACAAATGCTACAAACACGTTACTGATGAATAAATTTGATTCCATTTTACCTCTGGAACTAATGTAGGGATGGACTTGAAAGCCAGATTTTCATAATTGCTACCAGGCACATCCCAGCAGTCACATGACCTTATTTCAACGTTGAATCCACGTTCAAATCACGTCATGACATGATTTCAACGTGGATTCAATGTTGAAACAACGTCATGTGCCTGCTAGGTTAGAACTGCGTTGTGCTGGATGAAACAACCTGCGTCTTCTGGCGCCATTTCCCAGTTGGTTAGAGCGCCTGTCTAGTAAACAGGAGGTCGAGAGTTCGACTCTCTCTGGTGCCTTGTAAAACCAAAATATGTTTCAAACACAGCTGTAAATTGAACTCATTCCATATAAATGCTATAAGCATGTTACTGATGAATAAATTTTATTCCATTTTACCTCTGGAACTAATAGCTTGATTTTCAAAATGGCTACCAAGCACAAAGAAAAAGATTTGTGCTGGTTAACCACATAATAGTGTGTCTTCTGGCGCCATAGCTCAATTGGTTAGGGTGCCTGTCCAGTAAACAGGAGTTTGACTCTTTCTCTGGTGCCTTGTATAGTCAAAATATGTTTGAAACACAGCTGTAAATTGAAGTCCTTCCATACAAATGCTACAAACACGTTACTGATGAATAAATTTGATTCCATTTTACCTGTGGAACTAATGTAGGGATGGACTTGAAAGCCAGATTTTCATAATTGCTACCAGGCACATCCCAGCAGTTACATGACCTTGTTTCAACGTTGAATTCATGTTGAATCACGTCATGACATGATTTCAACGTGGATTCAATGTTGAAACAACGTCATGTGCCTGCTAGGTTGGAAAAGCGTTGTGCTGGATGAAACACGTTGCGTCTTCTGGCGCCATAGCTCATTTTGGTTAGAGCGCCTGTCTAGTAAACAGCAGATTGATAGTTCGACTCTCTCGGGTGCCTTGTAAAACCAAAATATGTTTCAAACACAGCTGTAAATTGAACTCATTCCATAAAAATGCTATAAGCATGTAACTGATGAATACATTTTATTCCATTTTACCTCTGGAACTAATAGCTTGATTTTCAAAATGGCTACCAAGCACAAATAAAAAGATTTGTGCTGTGTAACCACGTAATAGTGTGTCTTCTGGCGCCATAGCTCAATTGGTTAGAGTGCCTGTCTAGTAAACAGGAGTTTGACTCTTTCTCTGGTGCCTTGTATAGTCAAAATATGTTTGAAACACAGCTGTAAATTGAAGTCCTTCCAGACAAATGCTACAAACACGTTACTGATGAATAAATTTGATTCCATTTTACCTGTGGAACTAATGTAGGTATGGACTTGAAAGCCAGATTTTCATAATTGCTACCAGGCACATCCCAGCAGTCACATGACCTTGTTTCAACGTTGAATTCATGTTGAAATCACGTCATGACATGATTTCAACGTGGATTCAATGTTGAAACAACGTCATGTGCCTGCTAGGTTAGAAAAGCGTTGTGCTGGATAAAAGATTCTGCGTCTTCGGGCGCAATAGCTCAGTTGGTTAGAGATCCTGTCTAGTAAACAGGAGGTCGATAGTTCGACTCCATTGGGTTCCTTGTAAAACCAAAATGTTTCAAACACAGCTGTAAATTGAACTCATTCCATGAAAATGCTATAGGCATGTTACTGAAGGATAAATTTTATTCCATTTTACCTCTGGAACTAATGTAGGGATGGACTTGAAAGCCAGATTTTCATAATTGCTACCAGGCACATCCCAGCAGTCACATGACCTTGATGAAACGACCTGCGTCTTCTGGCGCCATTTCTCAGTTGGTTAGAGCGCCTGTCTAGTAAACAGGAGGTCGAGAGTTCGACTCTCTGGGGTTCCTTGTAAAACCAAAATATGTTTCAAACACAGCTGTAAATTGAACTCATTCCATGAAAATGCTATAGGCATGTTACTGAAGGATAAATTTTATTCCATTTTACTTCTGGAACTAATGTAGGGATGGACTTGAAAGCCAGATTTTCATAATTGCTACCAGGCACATCCCAGCAGTCACAGGACCTTGATGAAACGACCTGCGTCTTCTGGCGCCATTTCTCAGTTGGTTAGAGCGCCTGTCTAGTAAACAGAAGGTCGAGAGTTCGACTCTCTCTGGTTCCTTGTAAAACCAAAATATGTTTCAAACACAGCTGTAAATTGAACTCATCCCATATAAATGCTATAAGCATGTTACTGATGAATAAATTTTATTCCATTTTACCTCTGGAACTAATGTAGGGATGGACTTGAAAGCCAGATTTTCATAATTGCTACCAGGCACATCCCAGCAGTCACATGACCTTGTTTCAACGTTGAATCCACGTTCAAATCACGTCATGACATGATTTCAACGTGGATTCAATGTTGAAACAACGTCATGTGCCTGCTAGGTTAGAAATGCGTTGTGCTGGGTGAAACAACCTGCGTCTTCTGGCGCCATTTCTCAGTTGGTTAGAGCGCCTGTCTAGTAAACAGGAGGTCGAGAGTTCGACTCTCTCTGGTGCCTTGTAAAACCAAAATATGTTTCAAACACAGCTGTAAATTGAACTCATTCCATATAAATGCTATAAGCATGTTACTGATGAATAAATTTGATTCCATTTTACCTGTGGAACTAATGTAGGTATGGACTTGAAAGCCAGATTTTCATAATTGCTACCAGGCACATCCCAGCAGTCACAGGACCTTGATGAAACGACCTGCGTCTTCTGGCGCCATTTCTCAGTTGGTTAGAGCGCCTGTCTAGTAAACAGGAGGTCGAGAGTTCGACTCTCTCTGGTTCCTTGTAAAACCAAAATATGTTTCAAACACAGCTGTAAATTGAACTCATCCCATATAAATGCTATAAGCATGTTACTGATGAATAAATTTTATTCCATTTTACCTCTGGAACTAATGTAGGGATGGACTTGAAAGCCAGATTTTCATAATTGCTACCAGGCACATCCCAGCAGTCACATGACCTTGTTTCAACGTTGAATCCACGTTCAAATCACGTCATGACATGATTTCAACGTGGATTCAATGTTGAAACAACGTCATGTGCCTGCTAGGTTAGAAATGCGTTGTGCTGGGTGAAACAACCTGCGTCTTCTGGCGCCATTTCTCAGTTGGTTAGAGCGCCTGTCTAGTAAACAGGAGGTCGAGAGTTCGACTCTCTCTGGTGCCTTGTAAAACCAAAATATGTTTCAAACACAGCTGTAAATTGAACTCATTCCATATAAATGCTATAAGCATGTTACTGATGAATAAATTTGATTCCATTTTACCTGTGGAACTAATGTAGGTATGGACTTGAAAGCCAGATTTTCATAATTGCTACCAGGCACATCCCAGCAGTCACAGGACCTTGATGAAACGACCTGCGTCTTCTGGCGCCATTTCTCAGTTGGTTAGAGCGCCTGTCTAGTAAACAGGAGGTCGAGAGTTCGACTCTCTCTGGTTCCTTGTAAAACCAAAATATGTTTCAAACACAGCTGTAAATTGAACTCATCCCATATAAATGCTATAAGCATGTTACTGATGAATAAATTTTATTCCATTTTACCTCTGGAACTAATGTAGGGATGGACTTGAAAGCCAGATTTTCATAATTGCTACCAGGCACATCCCAGCAGTCACATGACCTTGTTTCAACGTTGAATCCACGTTCAAATCACGTCATGACATGATTTCAACGTGGATTCAATGTTGAAACAACGTCATGTGCCTGCTAGGTTAGAAATGCGTTGTGCTGGGTGAAACAACCTGCGTCTTCTGGCGCCATTTCTCAGTTGGTTAGAGCGCCTGTCTAGTAAACAGGAGGTCGAGAGTTCGACTCTCTCTGGTGCCTTGTAAAACCAAAATATGTTTCAAACACAGCTGTAAATTGAACTCATTCCATATAAATGCTATAAGCATGTTACTGATGAATAAATTTGATTCCATTTTACCTGTGGAACTAATGTAGGTATGGACTTGAAAGCCAGATTTTCATAATTGCTACCAGGCACATCCCAGCAGTCACATGACCTTGATGAAACGACTTGCGTCTTCTGGCGCCATTTCTCAGTTGGTTAGAGCGCCTGTCTAGTAAACAGGAGGTCGAGAGTTCGACTCTCTCTGGTTCCTTGTAAAACCAAAATATGTTTCAAACACAGCTGTAAATTGAACTCCTCCCATATAAATGCTATAAGCATGTTACTGTTGAATAAATTTTATTCCATTTTACCTCTGGAACTAATGTAGGGATGGACTTGAAAGCCAGATTTTCATAATTGCTACCAGGCACATCCCAGCAGTCACATGACCTTGTTTCAACGTTGAATCCACGTTCAAATCACGTCATGACATGATTTCAACGTGGATTCAATGTTGAAACAACGTCATGTGCCTGCTAGGTTAGAAATGCGTTGTGCTGGGTGAAACAACCTGCGTCTTCTGGCGCCATTTCTCAGTTGGTTAGAGCGCCTGTCTAGTAAACAGGAGGTCGAGAGTTCGACTCTCTCTGGTGCCTTGTAAAACCAAAATATGTTTCAAACACAGCTGTAAATTGAACTCATTCCATATAAATGCTATAAGCATGTTACTGATGAATAAATTTGATTCCATTTTACCTGTGGAACTAATGTAGGTATGGACTTGAAAGCCAGATTTTCATAATTGCTACCAGGCACATCCCAGCAGTCACAGGACCTTGATGAATCGACCTGCGTCTTCTGGCGCCATTTCTCAGTTGGTTAGAGCGCCTGTCTAGTAAACAGGAGGTCGAGAGTTCGACTCTCTCTGGTTCCTTGTAAAACCAAAATATGTTTCAAACACAGCTGTAAATTGAACTCATCCCATATAAATGCTATAAGCATGTTACTGATGAATAAATTTTATTCCATTTTACCTCTGGAACTAATGTAGGGATGGACTTGAAAGCCAGATTTTCATAATTGCTACCAGGCACATCCCAGCAGTCACATGACCTTGTTTCAACGTTGAATCCACGTTCAAATCACGTCATGACATGATTTCAACGTGGATTCAATGTTGAAACAACGTCATGTGCCTGCTAGGTTAGAAATGCGTTGTGCTGGGTGAAACAACCTGCGTCTTCTGGCGCCATTTCTCAGTTGGTTAGAGCGCCTGTCTAGTAAACAGGAGGTCGAGAGTTCGACTCTCTCTGGTGCCTTGTAAAACCAAAATATGTTTCAAACACAGCTGTAAATTGAACTCATTCCATATAAATGCTATAAGCATGTTACTGATGAATAAATTTGATTCCATTTTACCTGTGGAACTAATGTAGGTATGGACTTGAAAGCCAGATTTTCATAATTGCTACCAGGCACATTCCAGCAGTCACATGACCTTGATGAAACGACTTGCGTCTTCTGGCGCCATTTCTCAGTTGGTTAGAGCGCCTGTCTAGTAAACAGGAGGTCGAGAGTTCGACTCTCTCTGGTTCCTTGTAAAACCAAAATATGTTTCAAACACAGCTGTAAATTGAACTCCTCCCATATAAATGCTATAAGCATGTTACTGTTGAATAAATTTTATTCCATTTTACCTCTGGAACTAATGTAGGGATGGACTTGAAAGCCAGATTTTCATAATTGCTACCAGGCACATCCCAGCAGTTACATGACCTTGTTTCAACGTTGAATCCACGTTCAAATCACGTCATGACATGATTTCAACGTGGATTCAATGTTGAAACAACGTCATGTGCCTGCTAGGTTAGAAATGCGTTGTGCTGGATGAAACAACCTGCGTCTTCTGGCGCCATTTCTCAGTTGGTTAGAGCGCCTGTCTAGTAAACAGGAGGTCGAGAGTTCGACTTTCTGGGGTTCCTTGTAAAACCAAAATATGTTTCAAACACAGCTGTAAATTGAACTCATTCCATGAAAATGCTATAGGCATGTTACTGAAGGATAAATTTTATTCCATTTTACCTCTGGAACTAATGTAGGGATGGACTTGAAAGCCAGATTTTCATAATTGCTACCAGGCACATCCCAGCAGTCACAGGACCTTGATGAAACGACCTGCGTCTTCTGGCGCCATTTCTCAGTTGGTTAGAGCGCCTGTCTAGTAAACAGAAGGTCGAGAGTTCGACTCTCTCTGGTTCCTTGTAAAACCAAAATATGTTTCAAACACAGCTGTAAATTGAACTCATCCCATATAAATGCTATAAGCATGTTACTGATGAATAAATTTTATTCCATTTTACCTCTGGAACTAATGTAGGGATGGACTTGAAAGCCAGATTTTCATAATTGCTACCAGGCACATCCCAGCAGTCACATGACCTTGTTTCAACGTTGAATCCACGTTCAAATCACGTCATGACATGATTTCAACGTGGATTCAATGTTGAAACAACGTCATGTGCCTGCCAGGTTAGAAATGCGTTGTGCTGGGTGAAACAACCTGCGTCTTCTGGCGCCATTTCTCAGTTGGTTAGAGCGCCTGTCTAGTAAACAGGAGGTCGAGAGTTCGACTCTCTCTGGTGCCTTGTAAAACCAAAATATGTTTCAAACACAGCTGTAAATTGAACTCATTCCATATAAATGCTATAAGCATGTTACTGATGAATAAATTTGATTCCATTTTACCTGTGGAACTAATGTAGGTATGGACTTGAAAGCCAGATTTTCATAATTGCTACCAGGCACATCCCAGCAGTCACATGACCTTGTTTCAACGTTGAATCCACGTTCAAATCACGTCATGACATGATTTCAACGTGGATTCAATGTTGAAACAACGTCATGTGCCTGCTAGGTTAGAAATGCGTTGTGCTGGATGAAACAACCTGCGTCTTCTGGCGCCATTTCTCAGTTGGTTAGAGCGCCTGTCTAGTAAACAGGAGGTCGAGAGTTCGACTTTCTGGGGTTCCTTGTAAAACCAAAATATGTTTCAAACACAGCTGTAAATTGAACTCATTCCATGAAAATGCTATAGGCATGTTACTGAAGGATAAATTTTATTCCATTTTACCTCTGGAACTAATGTAGGGATGGACTTGAAAGCCAGATTTTCATAATTGCTACCAGGCACATCCCAGCAGTCACAGGACCTTGATGAAACGACCTGCGTCTTCTGGCGCCATTTCTCAGTTGGTTAGAGCGCCTGTCTAGTAAACAGAAGGTCGAGAGTTCGACTCTCTCTGGTTCCTTGTAAAACCAAAATATGTTTCAAACACAGCTGTAAATTGAACTCATCCCATATAAATGCTATAAGCATGTTACTGATGAATAAATTTTATTCCATTTTACCTCTGGAACTAATAGCTTGATTTTCAAAATGGCTACCAAGCACAAAGAAAAACATTTGTGCTGGGTAACCACGTACTAGTGTGTCTTCTGGCGCCATAGCTCAATTGGTTAGGATGCCTGTCTAGTAAACAGGAGTTTGACTCTTTCTCTGGTGCCTTGTATAGTCAAAATATGTTTCAAACACAGCTGTAAATTGAAGTCCTCCCATACAAATGCTACAAACACGTTACTGATGAATAAATTTGATTCCATTTTACCTCTGGAACTAATGTAGGGATGGACTTGAAAGCCAGATTTTCATAATTGCTACGAGGCACATCCCAGCAGTCACATGACCTTGTTTCAACGTTGAATCCACGTTCAAATCACGTCATGACATGATTTCAACGTGGATTCAATGTTGAAACAACGTCATGTGCCTGCTAGGTTAGAAATGCGTTGTGCTGGATGAAACAACCTGCGTCTTCTGGCGCCATTTCTCAGTTGGTTAGAGCGCCTGTCTAGTAAACAGGAGGTCGAGAGTTCGACTCTCTCTGGTGCCTTGTAAAACCAAAATATGTTTCAAACACAGCTGTAAATTGAACTCATTCCATATAAATGCTATAAGCATGTTACTGATGAATAAATTTTATTCCATTTTACCTCTGGAACTAATGTAGGGATGGACTTGAAAGCCAGATTTACATAATTGCTACCAGGCACATCCCAGCAGTCACATGACCTTGTTTCAACGTTGAATCCACGTTCAAATCACGTCATGACATGATTTCAACGTGGATTCAATGTTGAAACAACGTCATGTGCCTGCTAGGTTAGAAAAGCGTTGTGCTGGATGAAACACGTTGCGTCTTCTGGCGCCATAGCTCATTTGGTTAGAGCGCCTGTCTAGTAAACAGGAGATTGATAGTTCGACTCTCTCGGGTGCCTTGTAAAACCAAAATATGTTTCAAACACAGCTGTAAATTGAACTCATTCCATAAAAATGGTATAAGTATGTTACTGATGAATAAATTTTATTCCATTTTACCTCGGGAACTAATAGCTTGATTTTCAAAATGGCTACCAAGCACAAAGAAAAAGATTTGTGCTGTGTAACCACGTAATAGTGTGTCTTCTGGCGCCATAGCTCAATTGGTTAGAGTGCCTGTCTAGTAAACAGGAGTTTGACTCTTTCTCTGGTGCCTTGTATAGTCAAAATATGTTTGAAACACAGCTGTAAATTGAAGTCCTTCCATACAAATGCTACAAACACATTACTGATGAATAAATTTGATTCCATTTTACCTGTGGAACTAATGTAGGTATGGACTTGAAAGCCAGATTTTCATAATTGCTACCAGGCACATACCAGCAGTCACATGACCTTGTTTCAACGTTGAATCCACGTTGAAATCATGTCATGACATGATTTCAACGTGGATTCAATGTTGAAACAACGTCATGTGCCTGCTAGGTCAGAAAAGCGTTGTGCTGGATAAAAGAGCGTGCGTCTTCTGGCGCCATAGCTCAGTCGGTTAGAGCGCATGTCTAGTAAACAGGAGGTCGAGAGTTAGACTCACTCGGCTGCCTTGTAAAACCAAAATATGTTTCAAACACAGCTGTAAATTGAACTCATTCCAAATAAATGCTATAAGCATGTTAGTGATGAATACATTTTATTCCATTTTACCTCTGGAACTAATAGCTTGATTTTCAAAATGGCTACCAAGCACAAAGAAAAAGATTTGTGCTGGGTAACCACGTAATAGTGTGTCTTCTGGCGCCATAGCTCAATTGGTTAGAGTGCCTGTCTAGTAAACAGGAGTTTGACTCTTTCTCTGGTGCCTTGTATAGTCAAAATATGTTTCAAACACAGCTGTAAATTGAAGTCCTTCCATACAAATGCTACAAACACGTTACTGATGAATAAATTTGATTCCATTTTACCTGTGGAACTAATGTAGGGATGGACTTGAAAGCCAGATTTTCATAATTGCTACCAGGCACATCCCAGCAGTCACATGACCTTGTTTCAACGTTGAATCCACGTTGAAATCACGTCATGACATGATTTCAACGTGGATTCAATGTTGAAACAACGTCATGTGCCTGCTAGGTTAGAAATGCGTTGTGCTGGATGAAACAACCTGCGTCTTCTGGCGCCATTTCTCAGTTGGTTAGAGCGCCTGTCTAGTAAACAGGAGGTCGAGAGTTCGACTCTCTCTGATTCCTTGTAAAACCAAAATATGTTTCAAACACAGCTGTAAATTGAACTCATTCCATGAAAATGCTATAGGCATGTTACTGAAGGATACATTTTATTCCATTTTACCTCTGGAACTAATGTAGGGATGGACTTGAAAGCCATATTTTCATAATTGCTACCAGGCACATCCCAGCAGTCACATGACCTTGTTTCAACGTTGAATCCACGTTCAAATTACGTCATGACATGATTTCAACGTGGATTCAATGTTGAAACAACGTCATGTGCCTGCTAGGTTAGAAATGCGTTGTGCTGGATGAAACAACCTGCGTCTTCTGGCGCCATTTCTCAGTTGGTTAGAGCGCCTGTCTAGTAAACAGGAGGTCGAGAGTTCGACTCTCTCTTGTGCCTTGTAAAACCAAAATATGTTTCAAACACAGCTGTAAATTGAACTCATCACATATAAACGCTATAAGCATGTTACTGATGAATAAATTTGATTCCATTTTACCTCTGGAACTAATGTAGGGATGGACTTGAAAGCCAGATTTTCATAATTGCTACCAGGCACATCCCAGCAGTCACATGACCTTGTTTCAACGTTGAATCCACGTTCAAATTACGTCATGACATGATTTCAACGTGGATTCAATGTTGAAACAACGTCATGTGCCTGCTAGGTTAGAAAAGCGTTGTGCTGGATGAAACACGTTGCGTCTTCTGGCGCCATAGCTCATTTGGTTAGAGCGCCTGTCTAGTAAACAGGAGATTGATAGTTTGACTCTCTCGGGTGCCTTGTAAAACCAAAATATGTTTCAAACACAGCTGTAAATTGAACTCATTCCATAAAAATGCTATAAGCATGTTACTGATGAATAATTTTATTCCATTTTACCTCTGGAACTAATAGCTTGATTTTCAAAATGGCTACCAAGCACAAAGAAAAAGATTTGTGCTGTGTAACTACGTAATAGTGTGTCTTCTGGCGCCATAGCTCAATTGGTTAGAGTGCCTGTCTAGTAAACAGGAGTTTGACTCTTTCTCTGGTGCCTTGTATAGTCAAAATATGTTTGAAACACAACTGTAAATTGAAGTCCTTCCATACAAATGCTACAAACACGTTACTGATGAATAAATTTGATTCCATTTTACCTGTGGAACTAATGTAGGTATGGACTTGAAAGCCAGATTTTCATAATTGCTACCAGGCA
>JAVVLW010000047.1:0-22000 GCA_034401795.1 Chaetoderma sp. LZ-2023a | reverse complement strand
AATTATTAGCTACCGATATCTTCCCCACTCTGACTTTATACATTCAGGACTTACTAATAGCACAATACACAACATAATTTTTACAGTGTTATTGGCTTTATTAAATGTATATACAGCCTAGATGATATAGTTTACAAAATGGAATCTGCAATTTTGTGATATGGCAAATCCTGAAATGGAAAGTCATTGTCCCTAGATATGTAGATGAATAGTGTCAGATTATAATAACCAATAGAATTTTAATTATGACAAAAAAATTTTAATTTGCCTCTGTTTTTTGCAAATTGCCAAAAGCGAATAGTGTGCCTTTTGGTGGCTATATATGCAGCTGATCGTCTACGTCAGGAAGTCCGCGAATACCCAGTCACTGAGTCAGGCACAATTACGTTTTACTGAAATAACATCACTGGCGGTCGCAACAACTAGCCCCATATACATGTGCTGTATTCTGATCAGTGACCTAATACTTGAATGTCAGTGGTATAGGTGACTTATTGTGATTGATGTGTACTAAGCTTGCTCAATTTTACAAGTTAATCGAAAATCATGATTTTAAAAAGCAAGATTTTTACGATGTAATTTTCAAAAATCGAAAAAATCTTGGAAAATATTATCAGAATACAATATTTTGAAACCTTATATTTTAGCATTACAGGAGTATAATTATAATCAATTTACGCCTGTGTTCATTGTGTTCCGCCATGCCATGCACCATTGTCATTGAGAAAACCAGCTAGCTAATCCATCGAATTGCCGTATAATTTTATTTCATTCAATACAGATTCTGAGTTTGTCGTGAAACACCAAATATATATACTTGGTTGCAGAGTGTTAGGTAATAATCAGCGAACATAATTTTTTTAATTCTAGAGTTAACAATTTCAATTAATAACAAGATAGTTGTATTTAGAAGTCTGCATTCTGTTGATTTTTCTTACATGTAAATCTTACATTCTGAAAGTAACTATAAACTGTGCATGCTCGTATAGTAATTATTTACATACTTTCCAGCAGAGGTTGATCTGCTAAATGTAGTAGCCAATAGTCGAGTATTTGCCAGTCGAGCGCAATCATAGGTACGTTTGACCGGCAGATAGTCAACTAAAGTAAGCTACCATTCGCGTGTTGAATGCCACTGTATTCCGTTGTCGCCATCTTTAGCAAATCTCTCGTTAAGTAAACTTTTAAAGTACAGCTCAAATGTCATAATTTTAACCACCCCAACAACAATGCAGATATGAATGTGTATTTCCAATGGCATATGACGTTATTAAAAAAAAAAATTAATAGTATGTACATATCAGTGTACCAAACCCGACTGACGGTGGCTGGTACATTGTTTTTGACAATTCCTAGTCCCGGTTTTCGTGACTTGTCACGTTAATCCATTTTATCTTTTTGGGAATTTGAATCTAAGATTTAGTTGAAAACCATAATTTTTTTTATAAAATCGATCATGATTTTTCAAAGCAAGAATGGACCTGAGGAAGCTACGGATTTCGGCTGAGGACAAAAGCAAAAGTGGGCAAAAGCGAAGAAGGACTGATTGCAGCTGTGGGATGTTTCTACTACTACAGCCGCAGAATACACTAATCATACATAGTATGTTTTCCCTGCACGATTGATTTACATTCATCCTCAGCAAAATTACTGGTAACTCATACTTTCATATTGTTGCAGCGAATCAAATGGACAAAAGTTCTTGGTTGTAATACAGTCCGAGTGGCAGAGAAGACTTGTCTCAAAATTTGGCGAAGCTATCTTAGTAGATAGCACATTCAATACAACAAAGTATCAGCTACCACTGTTTGAAGTTGTCATACACACCAATGTTGGATATTCCCCGGTTGCTTTAATTATCACAGAAGATGAAACGCAGACAATGATTGAGCAAGGATTTAACATTCTACTATCATGGAACATGGAATGGCATCCCACAATGATAATGACTGACTATGACACTGCACAAATTCTCGCCCTGCAAAATGTATTTCCAGGTATGCTTTAGATCACATTTAATCACTCATAATTTTTTTATCTGGTACTGCTTTCGAAATTCCGGCTAAACACCATATTTAAGGCAGAATTACTGCAGCAACCGAGTGAATCACTGGTAGAACTCATTGCAAGAGTGTCACTGATGCATCACCCTTTATATACTCCTAGATAAGGTATTCAGTGACTACCTAATCTACTACAACTTTAAGCTATGATGGGATCAATATTATAAATTATGTCGGATCAATATTTTGCTAGGTGGATATTAAAATGTCTAACCATTGAAGCAAAACCTCTATCAAATTTGGATACCCATAATTTGCAACAGGTAAATGGTAATTTCCATTAATATTAATAATAATAATAATAATTATTATTATTATTATTATTATTAAAATTTATTAGGAATATATCATCAGTAAATTGATCTTCCTGAGGCCCTCTCAGACACGAAACACACGCACACACAGCTTTAACTATATTTATTTTGCAATTATTGTGCAACTAAGTGTAACAGGTGCATTGACAGATGTGACTCTGCAGCATGCTGTGGGGAATACAATTATATGTATTGGTGAGTCAGTATCACGTATGACCACCCCTCACTGATTCCATCTGACACATTGGAATAGAGCCAGAAAAAGGGATGAAGAACTTTGTCCCTGTAAATGTACCTCACACTGGACAGAGGGCCATTCAGATCGTTGATTGATAGCACACAAAGAAGGTGTTAAGCTGAAATCAGTGCTGTGGTGGCAATACTCGGCACTGAGTATCCAGGAAATCCTGACTGTGGCAATTGGTACACTCATCCATCCATGATCGTAGTTGCTTCACAGTATGCTGTAGCATCACATCTGTCACCGCGCTTGTTACGCTTGATTGCACAATAGCTGACATTGCTTTTCTCTGTTGATAATTGCAAAATAAATGTGGTCAAGATCATATGGATTCTGATTTGTATCCCTATGTTGAATATTTTCTGTTCATGTACGTTATTCTCAGCAAATTTGAGTAGTTTATAATAGAATGATGCTAGAGTAGACTTGGAAATCACTTAGATTTGAAAAAAGATTACTACACATGATTTGTACATGGATCATATGAAAATATGATATTTCATTATGAATTATTGCTTAATTTACAGTGTCGTTGCTGGTAAGTATTTTCAAATTGTAATTGGTGTTGGCTTGCTATGTATAATACTCTTAATATTTTACATTGTAATTGGTGTTGGTGTGCTATAACTAATGCTTTTAATATTGTGAGGCTTTACTGTGAGAGATGGTGTTAGTAATTATACGAACACTATACGGTAACAGCACGAAGTACGTTGTGAAAAAACGAAGAATAATATGAAGCAAACAATGGCAATTGGTACAGTACCTTAAGCAATAGCAATAATAAGAGTTTGTTGATGTGGTAACGAGGTTGCAGAAACTGCCTGGAAGCAGTGTCTTCACAACAAGAAGAGTAGATAAGATTTTGCTCATCGTGGCTGCTGCCATTCTTGCTTGCTCGGCTAGAAGGCATCTGGCACGAGGAGCGTGTCTATATTGCTAGAACCGAATACTTCTGCTATCTCACGCTGCTCTTCCTTCATATTCATCTGCTGTTGTATTATTTATCGGCCCTCTTGACGGTCATCCATGTTTCTTGTCTCATGCAGTAAATATTTCTGCTGCAGTATTTTCAAAGTTCATCTCATGCATGGCGCACATGTTATTAATGTGCATGCCATGTTCATTGGCAGAGATTTACTGGATATACATAATTGTTCAGTTTATTAATGTTTCTTGGTTTCTAACCTCCATCCATTCAATGCTTTATTATCCCCTCGATAACGAAGTTCGAAGGGATATAGGAATGTGCCCGTTTGTACTTATTGGTTTCCAAACAATAACTTGTGTTTGCATGCACAGATTTGAACCAGCTATAGCATACCGCTTAATACATGTAGTAATGTGAATATGGAGTCAAATTTGGCCCGAATTATTTTAGCTTGAATATATGAAATTCGACAAATTATCCATTTCCGAACAATAACTTGTGTTTGCCGGCATCGATTTTAACAGCTTCGGCATACCTCTTAGTAATACGATTATATGGAAGCGAAGTTCGGATTCCGACAATTTACTTTAAATTTCCCTTAAACAAATAAAAACATTAATTTGACCATTTTCAGGCAATAACTTGTGTTAAACTAAACCGATTCAAACCAAATTCTGAATATAGCTTAATACTACTGTGAATTTAAAGTTTGTTCCATTACATTTAGACAATATTTTCCAGAGTTATCACCCTTGAAATATACAAAATTTGTTAGTTTGTCCATTTCCAGGCAATAACTCATGATAGACTCACCGTATTTGAAACAAATTCTGAATTTAGATTAATAGTAGTAAGACAGAGGTCAAGTTTCTGTTTTGTTAGTTTCTATCAATAATTGTGAGCGCTATCACCCTTGAAATATGCAAACTTCGTTAATTTTGAAGCCATCCCATTATAACAAACACTGTAATAAGCTCATATACCAGTTTATAGGGAGCAGACAAGTGAGTTGCCCAGATTCCTTACATGTCATTTCAACAAAAGCGGGAATTGCTTGCAATGCATTGTTTCTTCTTCATCACATATGATAACATGTTTGTCTCTTTATTTGCAAAACGTAACCATCTTTATTCATCATTTATTCACAATACTGCATGTCATTGTATGTGTGCACACTCTTGCGTGCATGCATGTTTGTGTGTGTTTATCTGTAACATATTTTCTCAACGCAGCAAGGTAGAATAACCAAATTTGATACATCCATTCATATCGCTGATAGCTAGACCCAGTTTTAGCTTGGGGTCAAATCTTTAGGACACGGGATCACTAAGTGCATACTCACACACATAATTTTCTTCTATATTGCTGGAAAGCAAGATGTGATAATCACCAAAATTGGTACATGCTAGAAACAGTTTTAGTGTAGGCTCAGTGATTCAAACATCTAGGTGACTAGGTCAACAAATGCATTAGATCACATTTATAGTCCACTGGGTCTTTGATCAGAAGGTCAGGTATCTAGGTAACGAAGTGCATACTGGAACATATATTTTTGGAAATAACTCTTTAATGCAAGAAAATAGAATGAACACATTTGGCGCAGATATCCGCATTAAGTAATTTGAGTCTCAGGACAAAGGGTTAAATGTCTAACAATCTGGAATAATAATTTTTGATCATGACTGGAATGCTACAGGGTAGCATCACTAAATGTGGTGCATGCGTTCACATTTCTGCTGGCTAGTAGTACATTTAATATTGCCATCTTTCAGTCACAAAAGCCATTTCCTATATGGCACAGATGTGTATTAATTGACAACCTGTCTTTTGTGAAGACTGATGGTCGAGGTGTTCGTTATAGGTAGGTTTGACTATATATGTTTTCTTGATTGTTTCTTGTTAATACTATTCTTTATATAGGATCTTCAGTACAACTCTGTCAGTTCCATAGGGAGCAAGCATGGAAGCGATGGCTTTCAAGAAGCGATAATTGCTTGAAGTGTGAGCAGGATGAGATATTAACTCAGTAAGTTTTAGCTAGACAGATTTGTTTATTAATTAATGGCAGAAAATATCTTACAAGATACTAACAAGATTTATAGAGAAGGCTAATGTACATTAAGGTGGCATGGTTTTTCGTTTTAACAAAATCCAAAATTAGAGGTGCTTTGTATCATCTCCAATGCCTTGTTAATGCTTGTGCCATTACATTGATTTGTGCATTAGATTGATAATATAAATGTCACATCCCTAGATACAAGACCACACCATAGGAAACAGATGGGGAATGTGGTAAAAAATATCCTCGAGCAGAATTATCTCGAACACTGCCATCGCAAACTAATGTCATCTGAAAAACTACAGTATTATAAATATTAAACGACCGTACACCATTGCTCCATATCTCACTCATATAACCAACTCAAACCTTAAGAGATCATTGACCAAACTACGCACCTGTACTCATCGATTAATTCACACTATTTAGGCTGCACGTCTTTCATATCTAGTCTCCGTCTTATGATGTAAATGGCAATATATAAATGTGTATAGTTATATAGTTATATTTAATTAATCATAGTTAAAGCATTATTAAATTCCATACTTTACTCTATGTGTATCATACATTTGTACAGTACATGTACTGATGATATGAAATAAAGTAATAAAGATTGTCCAGTTACATTACATATTTTTTAGTCTTAGGTGTATAGCAAAATCACCTACTCATGAGCAGTTTGAGGAAAATCTTAAAAGGCTGAAAACAAGCGATTTATGGAAGAGGCATACACATCTCCAAAACTATTTGACAAACACGTGGTTAAACATACCAGAGGTAATTATAATGTTTCTACTACAGGTATAGGGGCACCATGGAAGAGAACCATACAGGAAAACTGTTGGATAATTTGAAAGAAAAATGACTGGCTGGATCTACTTCTGGTCAAATTAATTTTCAAATACTCAACAGCATAAGTTATGGCCTTTGCTATATATTTTCAAACAACAATAACAAAGCAGTATTAGAGTGAGAAAGTTGTTGGTGGGTATGGCTGTAGATAAGTTTTTTGTAGAAAAAAACTAGACTGTCGACATTTGCTACGTCCACTGAGAAAAGGAATATCAAATGAATGTTCAAGCTAATTGAGATCTGATAGGGACCATCTATTTTGGTTCATTTCATGCTTTTAGTGTGGTATAGCTCTCTCCTAAATTTGTTAACCCCTACCACTCTGATGGCAATATTCCAACATTTAGCAATTTTGGCAGATGATGAGGCTGTTTATGACTGCAGCATCTTCCACCAAACCTGCCTAGAGAATGTGGCACCAGTTTCTCTGCTTTATTTTGAAAATTGATAACCCTGCCATCAGAGTTACAAGAGGTAGTGTTAGGGAAGAAGCGAAATCATGAGACCTTGTCTATACCATATATGTCCACTAGGAAGATGACATATGGCCCGGACAAAGATTTTTTGACTGGCGTACAGATCATATATGTAGGCGAGCTGACAAATGGACATTCGCATCACATAATAACTTGATAATAATAATAATAATAATATTAATAACAACAGTAATAAGTCAGCTGGTATTTGAGCCGAGTTTCTTATGGTAAATATAGATTGATAAAATGCTTGAAATAGTAAAAAGCATTGAGGCAGAATTGGAATAGGTAAGGTGGGACTATTCTCTTGGCCTGTAATTGGACATTCAATAGGCTGATATTTAAATTTTCTTGACTAAAGAGTTAATCATGTTTAGAAAGCAACCTCTTAATGTGTATATACGTTAAGGCTTGCTACATACTACACTGGACTATGAAGTGTAAAAAAATTAAACTTAAATGAAAATTTATTTATATTTAGAGATGGGTAAGATCATTTCGTCCTCTGGATGAGAATATTACGATCACGACTACAAATGGTGTGGAAGTACATCACCGACTTTTAAAGACTTTGCTGAAAGATTATAATGCCAGAACTGCACAGAGCTTAATCGACATTATTGTTACCAAATACCTTCCAGATTGTTTGAAAAGGCAAGCCATTATTTGTAACATCATGTTCATAACATTTGATTTCACTTCAAGAGTATACTTACCTCCCTAATACTTTTGATATTGCTAAATATTGGCTTTCACTCAATAAACACTCAGATTAAAACAGTTAGGTGCCCCTACTGGGCAGGGAGTCTGCGCATGCGCGGTGGTGGGGCTGGCATCCGCCAGACTACGCTCTGACTCCCTGCCCAGTAGGGGCACCTAACTGTTTTAATCTGAGTGTTTATTGAGTGAAAGCCAATATTTAGCAATATCAAAAGTATTAGGGAGGTAAGTATCAACTCTCTCGTGAAAAAAGAAATCCTAGATTTCGTTTATTTCTCCATGTTTCTTACCTACATGTATGCTAGATTTAGAATTATTTTCCAATCAGGGACTTATCGGATTCTGAGTTTCGGTCAACTCAGGGAACAATTATACACTTACCATTTTTTCGAAACAAAGTAATACATACTGTTGAATATTTTGAACATAATTGGATTGGTCCAATCCAGTTATTTAAAATATATTTAACAGAGCATTTCTTACTAACTAACATGTTGGTTTTTGTTTTTAAAACATGTTAAGTTTTTTCCAAGCTGTACCCTATATCATTCTGGCCTGTATTTTTGCTACTTTGTCTCTTCAGGTTAAACATTGCAATTGACTCTGTTATGGCAAAATTATCAGGCTTATAGTAACCAAACTTCATATGTAGCATTATTCCTAAATTGTGTTCCAATGCATTTGCACGATTCCACCTTGTAAAAATAGTCTTCTCTCAGCATGCAAATGGACATTCAATAATGACATATATTCCTTAAGACAACTACAGAGGCCATTTTGGCTGGCTTGGCCATAACTGGTTAACCAAAGGTTGACGGAGATCAGTCCACTGCGAGCTTACTTAAGTACAACACACCACCGCATTCATAGTGATAGTCCGTGTTGATACATGTAATATCACACCTGAACCGTAACTTACACCTGTGGTTATTCAAAGGAATACCCACTAGCTGACTTTGATGTTATACACTTATAATAAGTTAACCCGTTGACCCTTAAATTTGTTAAAGAGAATTTTAATTTTCTCATAGAAAATCTCCATTTGAAGAGCAATATCTGATTATTTTTGAAAGTTTACTCCTGGAATGGTGGGCTCGGTTATCGAGTCAGTCATTCCAGTTGTAAAATAAAAAATTTTAATCTCATCTATGTCTGCAAAGTAACATTTCTCAAGACAGTACGAGCCAGTTTTTGAGCAGGCTTGAGTGTTAAAACCATATATATATTTTTATCTTTATTGAAGCTACACAGAAAGAAATGTAAAGCCCTTGCCATCATCCAAGACCTACAGTGACAATATTCCTGTGTTTCTACATGGAAGACCAAAAGTATTTGTGGAACATTGTTTAAGCAGAATGACTGATGCTTGTTCATATCATTCTACTGATGTGACAAAGATGTCCTGCACAGAATACAGCATTTCTTCACAGTCAGATCCTACACTAAAATACCATGTACAACTTGACATCCCCAAATGTGAATGTACTGACTTCCTCAGGCATTATATGCCATGCAAGCACTTGCTTGCTGTTTGTGTGCTTTATGATAGCTGGCAGTATATTCGCAGCACATACACAGATTCTAAATATTATACGCTAAATGATGAGTTTTTGCATTGGATAAATGAATTGCCAGTCCAGTGTTCAAGTAAGACCACATTACCACCATCAGAACAACTATGTGATATTCCGACTAGCTTGTGTGATGAAATTGCCAGTGATGAACTTGCCAGTCTGCACAGCCAACCATTGCTAATACCATCTGAGCGCCAGAAGGCCAACATTATATTGAACAATATAAGGAATTATATAAACAACACCTCTAGTTTAGCTACAATCAATCAAGCTACAGACTTGTTGCAAAAGTGTTTGGATCATTTGGTACGTGAGAATGGTGATGTAACTATGTTTGCTCAAAGTACACCAAGGGTTCTGAAACGGGGGCCACTGGTTGTTCCCGATTCCTTTATAAAGAGGCGACGAATAACAAAACGATTGCAAAAGAGGATTAATTATGGAAATGGTAAATATTAATAAAGTTTTAAATACCCATGTTAGAAGATTAAACTTTATTATAAAAATTTACATCGGTCTTGAATTTAAATATTCAGCTTAGTATCTTCGCCATAGCTGGGTTAATTATTTAATACCATTATAATATGACACAACGTTAGGGTCATTGCCATTTGAGCTTAAGTTTCATGTTATGCTAGCATTCTGCAAATAATTTTCAGGTGTTATTATATCATAGCCGAGCATCATGGTTCCACTGAAACCACATTTTTACACCCCAATGTGAAGTTAGACCTGGTGTACTGGAATCGCTATGTCTCTATCCTGTCTGTCCAGATTTTGTCTGGAGATGCAGCTGCACATTTTTCAATCAATTTCTTTGAAACTTAAGACAGTTATTCCTAACCATGGGACCCTGTGCACTTGTAACACTCATGTTGATAGAACCCAATTTCAGTGAATTATTGCCCTTGAATTAGTGAAAATCGCTCACTTGTCTGTAGACAAGATTTCGTTCAGCGATGCATTTGACCATTTTTGTCTCACCTGCGTTGCAGAAAGCGAGACATAGGGATTACTTATTCCAGTGAGGGTGGTGGCATCACGATAGAAAATCTTAGAATACTTTCTTTGTCTTTTTTTGTTAAAGTTTTTAGTTTGCCTTGCAGCTTAAGAATGGTCATTCCGATTTCAATGAAACTGAACAGAGCTGTTCTATGACATGCAGGGATTATAAGTCTCATTAGTAGTAGGGTCGGAGTCAGAAAAAGTACACTTCGTTCTTGGAGTCACAATTCGGCGAACTGTGGCTCTCACCGCCCCTCAAATTCCTGAGGCACAGGAATTTGAGACATGGGCTGCACAAATACATACCAGGGTCGTGTCGGCATGATGAAGTCACCCATATGTGCTTGGCATCTATTTAGAGACCTGTATCCACAGGGATATCGTGACACAAAATGGGTGTTAAGAAAGCCATTGATGATGCAAGACAGGTTGCAATGAAACGTGGTGGTGTTTGCACCTCAGACACATACGAATAACAAAATACATCTCAGCTGGAGATGTGCCAGAGGTCATATCTAGAGTGCTAGACTGGATAATGTCAGTCTAGGGACCTGTTGTCCAGAATGTCTATCAATGGGTGTTAAGAAACTGTTGCTGATGTCAGACAAGTTGCAGTGAAACGTGGTGGTGTTTGACACATATACGAACAACAAACACCTCTCAGCTTGAGATGTGCCAAAGGTCATACCTGGCGTGCTAGCCTGGATAATGTCAGTCGTGGGACTTGGTGTCCACATTGCCCATTCAAGAATGAAGCGGAGTGTCGTACCATCCTTCAGTCATTGCTGGGTGCAGAGTTTCCTAAGTGTGGCCCTCACTGGCTACAGGGCTTGGAACTTGATGGCTACCGTGACTCCCAGAATGAAGTGTAATTTTTTTACCCTGACATTACTACTTCATCATTACTAATTTATAGGTTCGGTGTGTTACAGTTGGTTTTGGTTCCTCACTGAATAGATGTATTAGGAACCATAGTACCTAGTTTGTTGTAATAACTACCTGAATAAGTTTCTTTATGTTATGAGTCAGTGTATGCTAGTGAAGGGCTGGTGCTTAACCGGCTGCCCGTATAAATGAGCATGCATACGATTAGACAAACTACTATAAGTACGGTGAATATTAGCATAAGAATGTGCAGATGTTTGGTGTTTTATATCTTCATTTTATTGTTGTAGGATCTTGTCAAAAACATTTGCCTATCAATGTGAAGCGACCCAAAGCAATTTTGAAAAAGGTACCGTAAACATGTTTATTTTGTAATGTTAATTAATGGTCTTTAGCCTTGCCCAACGAGCCAAGTGAGCTTATGCCATGGCAGCCGTTTGTCTTCTGTCATCCATTCGTTGTCTTCTTGTCCGTCAAATCCCATTTTCCTTAATGGTTTGACCAATTTGTGTGTGCGTGCATGAATGTGTGTGCATATTAATTACACTTGCCAATAAAATATTTTGTGGATAGTCGAGAAAATGGCTGGGTGACAAGCATTGTGTGTGTGCGTGCGTGCAGGGCCGGACTGGCCATTCTGGCAAATGCTAGAACAGCCTGCTTGGCTGTTGTGGCAAATGTTAGGAGAGCCTGCTTGGCTGGCTGGCTGGACCGCCCATAAATTTGAGGTTTGCATTTTGTGTGTGTGTGAGGGTGGGTATGGTCGTCGTGCTGGGTGGGGTGGTGGTGGTGGCTGAAGTATGGATTGCCCAAAACCAAGTTGGGGGTGTGTGGTGGTGGTGAGGATACACCGAGGAAGGCTATTCATACTATTGTCACTTCAAATTATAGATGATGCAGAGAGATGCTGTCCAGCTGAAGAGTGATGACGCTGTCCAACTAAATAGTGACGACGCTGTCCAGCTGAATAGTGATGACGCTGTCCAGCTGAAGTGTGACGACGCTGTCCAGCTGAATAGTGATGACGCTGTCCAGCTGAATAGTGACGACGCTGTCCAGCTGAAGAGTGACGACGTTGTCCAGCTGAAGAGTGACAATGCTGTCCAGCTGAAGAGTGAAGACGCTGTCCAGCTGAAGTGTGAAGAGGCTGTCCAGCTGAATAGTGACGACGCTGTCCAGCTGAATAGTGACGACGCTGTCCAGCTGAAGAGTGACGATGCTGTCCAGCTGAATAGTGACGACGCTCTCCAGCTGAATAGTTACGACGCTGTCCAGTTGAAGGGTGACGATGTTGTCCAGCTGAATAGTGACGACGCTGCCCAGCTGAAGAGTGACGCTGTCCAGCTGAAGAGTGACGCTGTCCAGCTGAAGAGTGACAACGCTGTCCAGCTGAATAGTGACGACGCTGTCCAGCTGAATAGTGATGACGCTGTCCAGCTGAAGTGTGAAGATGCTGTCCAGCTGAATAGTGACGACGCTGTCCAGCTGAATAGTGACGACGCTGTCCAGCTGAATAGTGATGACGCTGTCCAGCTGAAGTGTGAAGATGCTGTCCAGCTGAATAGTGACGACGCTGTCCAGCTGAATAGTGACGACGCTGTCCAGCTGAAGAGTGACGACGCTGTCCAGCTGAAGAGTGACGATGCTGTCCAGCTGAAGAGTGACGATGCTGTCCAGCTGAATAGTGACGACGCTCTCCAGCTGAATAGTTACGACGCTGTCCAGTTGAAGGGTGACGATGTTGTCCAGCTGAATAGTGACGACGCTGCCCAGCTGAAGAGTGACGACGCTGTCCAGCTGAAGAGTGACGACGCTGTCAAGGTGTTTACCAAAGTGCCCGAGTCTTGTGTCTCAGATGGGGTAAGTCTCTAAAAATTGATTGCAAATGTAATGCAGTCTGTTGTAAAACCTAGCAGTTGTTTTTGTTTTAATATTTAACTATATCTTTATTCAGAAACATTAAGTCTAGTCGAGACATATTGCGATATTACATATATTCTTTTAATAAATGCAATTTTCTTTGTCAAGCTATTGTAACTTATATGCACAATTTTCTAGGTCTTTTTACTTCTTTTTGTTTTGTGAAAAATGTATGGCTTCCACTGAAGCTGATTCAGTAAGTAAACTTATTCTTATTTATGGGTCAATACATTTCACTAATGGACTAAGTATCAATATTACTAAATATACTGAGCCAAAAAGGTTTAGCAACAGTGAAGTTTGGTTTGTTGTATTAAAACTATGCGTCCATTTATAACCAAATTTGCAGGCATGTTTCGTCAATGTAATGTCTCGCTGATCATGAAGAAATGCAAATCATTTCTTGCGTTTCTTGGCCGCACACTTACTGCATGTGAAAATGCATTTTTCATGCACTGGCCCACATTGACGGGTAACGAAGGCAAAAATTCACCATATTGCAAAAGCAGATAACGAACGTTAACAGAAAATGCTTAAAAGTTTACCCTACCGAACATGGGCCGCCACCCAGGGCTACCCGAAAATCAGTGCCATGAAGCAATGGGAAGACTCGCTGCTGGGCAGAGCATTCGTGCTGTTGCTCGACATTTTAATGTTCACGCCTCAACCATTTCCCATCTCCGTCAACGTGAGCAGGAGACTGGACATGTTAATGACCGACCACGATCTGGCAGACCGAGAGCAACAACACCACGAGAAGACCGCTACTTAGTGAAGTCATCACGACGTCACAGGTTTGAGACTGCGCCGCGGCTGTCCCATAATTTGCACACCGCTACCGGCACTACAGTGCATGCACAAACTGTGCGAAACAGACTCCATGATGCTGGACTGCATGCCCGTAGTCTACTTGTTGCTGTTCTGCTTACAGAGTGTCACATCGAGAATCGGTTTGAATGGGCAAGAACTCATCAGCGATGGCATGCTCAACAGTGGAGCCACGTTTTGTTCAGTGATGAGTCGAGGTATTGTGTGGATGTGGCGGATGGTAGGCAACGGGTTTGGCGACGTTTAGGAGAACGGTATGATGCAGCCAACATCATTCAGCACGACAGATTCGGTGGCGGCAGTGTCATGGTGTGGGCTGGAATCCATGAAAATGGCAAAACAGATCTTATTGTGATTCGCGGAAATTTAACGGCTCAACGTTACTGTGAAGAAGTTGTCGCCCCTGTTGTCATCCCTTTCATGCAGCATCATGCAGACTTTATGTTCCAGCAAGACAATGCCCGTCCTCATTCAGCTAGGGTCACCAGTGATTTCCGTGAGGCTAACAACGTTCCGGTGTTGGACTGGCCAGCGCGATCACCGGACCTGTCTCCTATCGAACACGTGTGGGACATTCTTGGCCATATGGTGCGTGAGAACCATCCACATCTTCACAACGTGTGGGAGCTGGAAGCTGCACTGCTCCAGGAATGGGATGCGATTCTTCTTCGTGACTTCAGGTGCTTAATTCGAAGCATGAGAAAGCGATGTACGGCGGTGGTTAATGCGCACGGAGGTCACAACCGGTATTGACAGCTCAGTGTCATTATTTAAATTGGACCCTTCCATTGAATGGTGCCATGTTAAAGGCGTGATGCTAGCATTACAGTAACAAGAGACTGTTGTTCAAATTGGAAAATGACCTATCAATTAAATAATATATTTGAATCAATTTATTGTTTTTGTTAAATAACATTTATACAGTAATATTCTCAGTGTCGCTAAACTTTTTTGGTTCAGTATATATCATAGCTCCAACTCAGACTGTTAAACTGAGGATTGAGGATTAATTGCCCATTTCAGCTCCATTATATGTGTTTAATCATGTTAAATTCTGATGTATTCAATTGATCATCATTAATATGTGAGTTTAATAAGTTTATTATGTAATATATTTTTATTTATATTGGTTTTAACATTTTATGAACAGATGAGATTTATTACATTGAAACACATTCTTTGTAGACATTTCAGACAGCTGAACTGATGGTTTGGATTTACTTGTTCTGTGTATGTGTGCCTTAAAAATCTATAACTTAATATTTTTTTCTTTCTAATTAACTCTATTCCAACTTTATTTCTGAACTTAAGCAGAGACACGCTGTATGGAACAGAGTGCAATATGTACATAATAGCCTAAATTGTAGTAGGAATGTGAGTGAGCAGGTGTTTGTAGAATGCATGGATACGATAATCATGATGTTTTTATACAAAATTACAATACTTATTGTTATCCTTTCGAAAATTATGTGGATGTGTGTATGTACGTAACTAATTGGTTGCCGCACTTTGTTTCATTCCCAACAGAAGCTAGAGAATCCTATTATTGCAGATGTGCAAGAAATATGGTCCTACCACACAACCTCATCATCTCTGATGGCAGTGATACGGCCATACAAGTTGTATGGATATTCGTTTGCAACTTTGAGACCTCGTCAGAGAGTTGGCGATGAGGTAATTTAGCATTACCTAATAATTCTTTTAAAGTTTGATAGTAATTATTCAAGTAAGAAGAAAGTGGGAATATGCATTATAATTCTAAACCGATACGTTAAACCTGCAGCAAATATACCATACCGTTTGTGCTTCATTTCCCCAGATTATAAATTCATATATGACTACCCTGCTTGAACAACACAATAAGATGTCAGCAACATTTATTGATTGCATTGTGATGAGCAAATTGCTGGAAAATCCGAACTCTTGCTCTTTAATGAAAAAGGTATACGCAAACACTTGGTATGTAAAGTTGTTAGATTATAGTGTCAGCATCAGGCGTGCACAATTTTAAGATATAATTGGCAAATGTAATTCAGTCCTCTGTATCGCCTGTGAAGCAGGAGTGAAACCTAATCACTTTTCTGATGAAAATGATCATTAGCGAAATTGGGCTGGAAGAACCTAGGTCGTGTGGTACTCTTCCAAACTGAAAGCTGATTGATCAATTTTTATGGTTGACATATTGGATTTTCTAACAATTTGGGGGCTTCTTGTTTGTTATTTTCAGTGAAAAGCATAAGCGTTTTTAACTCACATATTCAAGGAAAAAGATGAGCTTATCACGTAACCATGTCATTGGCGGAAAAAGCTATAATTTCGGCTTTCGGTTTAGCTAGGTTAACTATTCTGCTTAGGTCTGATATTTTACAGCTAGAAAACATCTGCTCACCATAAGTGGTATGCAACACTATGCTGTCAATATATCTACCTTTGTCTAAGTATTTTGGTTAGTTTTGTGTCTGATATAATGTTTACTGAATTTAGATATGGTATTTTGAAAATTGTATCCAGACCTAGTGCACCACCATGCCAGATATCTAATATGTAAGTTGATATTGGTATGTAATATGTGCAAAGCTACTGATTATTTAGAAAATTATTTAACTAAATGTATACAGCAACACTGTTTAGTCAAACAGTTTTTGTAAAATTTATCAGGGTGTATGATATATCTAGTGAAGAAAAATAATTATAAAATCGCCAAATCTCATCCTTCTGTGAGCATCCGAGAAAGACTTTTGGTTAAGTTAACCTGGTTAAAGTTCTCGTGTCCCATTAAATATAGACCCTTTTGCACAAGATATGAGATGTTTGCTGATTTCTGTTCAATTTACCCAGCATGCAATTTCCTGACTCGATAATCGTTGTAACTATTGGACGCCATATTTGTTTAGTCTATTGTCTGTATAGGCCGGGATTTCACAAACAAAACCAACACGCCTGCACGTGCAAATAGTCATTTGTCCTGCAGCTCTGGAAGCGTAAACATGCATGTAGGGCGTATTTATGACAGTACATTTGACAGTTTGTATTCCAATACTGTTCAGAGAAAGTGTGTCAATATCCAGGAGAAAATAGGAGAAAGCGCTTATATAAATTGACAGTAATTTACCTGAAAGTTATTGCTATCAATGGCAGCAATAACATTCAGTAAAATTATTGTTGAAATAATTATTAGTTAATGCAATTACCACCTGGTACAGATTTGATACTAATTTGAATGAAAATTGTTGCTACAACAGCTTTCACTGTCTGTATATTCTAAAAAAATTTAGTAGACTCTCGCTACAGATTTGAATAGCAATTTGACTAAATTGCCTGCACGAAGGCTTTCGGTCTCACAGAGAGAACAAGCGTCATGCTACTAGAGAAGTCAAGCCAATAGACTATGTTGCTAGTACCCCCATAGTTAGATAGTGATGCTAAGACCAGCTAAACAGGCATCTCATATCTCATGCAAAAGTGTCTATATTTAATGGGACACGAGAGCTTTAACCAATATTGCAATTTCATGACAAGAACCAAACTGTACAGGCACATTTTGGCTGTTATCTAAATATAGTATATATGCAGTGTGTAGTTAATTCAGAATGTCTCTTTTTCAGATATCCTTTGAAAACTATTCTATGGTCTTATGCCCCTACAACTATTGTGGGCATTGGGCACTCGTAGTTTTGTTTCCGGCAAAGAGACAATTACTTTACCTGGATCCACTTGGAGAGACTAAGGACAATGCCCAATCATTGCTAGCTTCCTGGAAGACCTTTGTCAACAGGCGTTTCGCTACAGGACTTGAGAGATATGGACCAGCAAAGTGGACCCTGGCTTCAACTCCACCACACTCCAAACAACCAGATTCCGTGAGCTGTGGAATCTTTGTCATGAAGGTGTGTTACGTTAGTGTGTGTGGAACAAGAATACATAAGTAGCATGTTCCTGGTTTTTAAATCAGACCATGGCCGCCCTATGACTTTGGTAGGGTTAATAATCCACTCTTTGGTCCATAGACAATCCATGGCCAAGAGAGGATTAATAACGAACCCTGTGCTGGAGGAGGGAGTCGCAGAATGTGATCACGTGCATACGCATAGGTATTTATACATGCATCCGGCGCTCATAAGAATAAATAGAGTCCGCAAAATGGACCACCATCCATGCGCGGGCAGATGTGCATTGGTAGACAGGTTCAGGTATAATTTTGACTAGAAGACACTTCTATAAATCTGCTGTGTCTGGCCATTTAGGAATATTATAGGTCGTCTTCCTATATGACCATTGACTACATCTGGTGCTGATCTGATAAAAGGTCTAGGTGTAGTTGCAGGTCAAAGATCCATAGTTGAAATTCCCATAGGTAAATGTACAAGCTGATTTCTTGAAAACTGATAGCGTTGACCACTAAAATGTCACCTTGACACTAAAGGATAAAATAAGGTGTTTTCTAAGATGCTCTTTGAAGTTGTATGATGAAAGGAAGGTTACTTATGCCAAACAAAATTGGAAATTTTGACCCATGAATGACGACCCCAAGGGAGATATAACAATTTTCATTGGTAATTATTAGCTCACCTGGCTAGAATGGTTGTCTGTCCGTCAACTTTTTCTTTGGACAACTTCTCAAGAACCACTGAACCGATTTCAATTATATTTGTCCGGAAGCATCCTTAGGGCATAGATATTCAAGTTTGTTCAAACCAAGCCGATCGAGCAAATTTAGAAATATAAAAAATTTACGAAACCGCTTGGGGCATCGATTCAAAACGCATGAAACATCTAGGTCAGAAGTAAGCCAAGTTTGTTGAAGAGATCTTGATTGACCAAATTGATCGATGGCCATCTTGGATGACCTAGTTTTCGCAAAAACGACTTCTCTAGAACTGCTTCTTTATTGTTGTGTATAAATTCTTTTATTTCAAGTTTGCTGAACTGCTTCTACAAGGAGAGAAGTTGACATTCCCAGCAAGCCTGAACAACATAAACAACATACGCAAGGAATTGTCAGTTATACTGCTTTGTAATTGTGGTATGTATCTATATCACTAATTATCCCGAAATGAAAAACGTATTTCTAGTTGTGTTTTGTTTTTAGCTCTGCTGCTTGGATAAACTATTAGGTCAACGGTCACCAAAGTTCACATACACCTTTATCACTACATCTACACCCCAATCAATTCAGATCAGTCTAACTTGTAACTTCAGCATACAGACTATCATTTCAGTTTACGGTTTGCATTTAACTCTGGTTTCTGGACCATAACTTGGGAAAGTCTGTGTGGATGTGTTTCAAATTTTCTAAGTGAACTCCTCGGGAGACGACCTCCATTGGGAGAAACTTTTACAATTACTTAGCACCGTATCTATCCTATCTAAACTAAATTTGTACAAAAGAACAGGATTGGTCAGTTGATTAAGTAAATAATCATGGAAGACCTACCGCATTTCGGCCCATTGAAGCCTATGCTCTAATAGAAGCCCATCCCCTAACTTCGACATATGAGTTCCAATGATTATTTAGCCGTTTCAAAATGGCAAAAATCAGTATTAGAAGCCCACGCCCTAACTCAGCAATTTGTATCGGAAGAAAAAAATTTTAAGAACAAATTTGTAAGAATAGCGTGTATAATAATAACAATTGTGTCACGGAATCGCTCTGCTTTACATCGATCTCTGCCCTGATACATTCCAGGACTCCTAGAAATCAAGACAGGCTTCAGATTTGTAGATCTTGGCCACCTATTAAATTACTACTATCAGTAGTAGGCCACGTATGTTCAAGATATAATAAATTTTATTCCGCAATTTTGCTCAAATTTGGGACAACCTGAAAAAGTATTAAGGCCAGGAAAATTTGCACAAAGTGGGTTGATAGGTAATAAAATGGCCACCATTGACCAATCAAAATTAACCATTTGCTATTTAATGGACCTTGATGGAGAAAATGGCTATTAATATGTTTGCCATCCCGAATACAAATTTAATATTTTTACAAATGTCTTACGATTGGTTAGGCAGCCATCTTGGATGTTAGATGACATTTTTGTAACTTTTAATGCATAATTTCTCACTCTGATTCTCTATACTCTGAATAAATATATGTACTTATGTGTTGTAGGAAATGTAACTAACTATTGCAGAAAGTGCAGTCTAGGCTATCAACTTAATGAGGAATGGGTATGTATATATATTTCCACCATATTTCAGCCAAATGTCAAATGGTATGATAGTATTTAGATAGTCTATTTATGTAATATTGACATTTTCACATATGAATGTAATCAGTAGCCAAACCAAGAGGTTCAAACATAATTATAGCTATATTCGCAAAGTTACCAGGAGCAAATGGAATGCATGAAATCACTACTCAGTAATGGGATGGTTTGTGAATATGTCTAATGCTAAAGTTTTTAGATTTCAGTGTCAAAAGGTGAAATAATCGTGCAGCAAGAGAAGCAACATGGCATATTGAATATTCATAAGTTCATTCAAATGTCTTTACCATATACCAGTGAAGAGTCTTCCAGACTGTCGTCACATTTGTCGTGTATTCCGAGAAAGATAGTTTAAAATTAGCGCATTATGGAACATGCTAAATATTTTGGAAACAATTTGTCAAAAATTTGTGGCTTGCCTATGTAGCAAGTATTTTCAGTCAAATTGTTTTCAGTGTAATTAATAGGAAAATTATAGCTATATTATAGCTGCAGTCGACTGTCTGTCTGTCTGTCCGTCAACTTTTTCTTTAAAAGCCTACTTCTCATTAACCACTTGATCGATTTTAATCAAATATGGGTGGGAGGATTCAAACGAAAATCTTGATTGGTCAATTTTTTTCGGTGGCCATCTTAGATTTTGCGAAAATTATCCATCATCATGTCTAGAAGTTCACCAAATTTCACGTCGATCAGAGCCAATAGATTTCGGCAGCCATTTTGAAAAACGAAAACTTGTGTTGACACCAAAATGTGCGCCTGAGTTCATGTCTGCAAAAATACTGAAAACTTTTCTCATGGCCTCCATTAGTAACATCCCAACCAAGTATGGTAATGATCCGATTAAATCTCTAGGTGTAGTCACAGTTCAAAGATCCATCCTGAAATTCCCATTCATTCCCTATGATTTTCCAACCATTGGTTGGTCTGGTGGCCATTTTGAAAAAAAAAATGCTTTCAAAACTAGGTGTAGTAGCACTTCAAATGTCAATATTGAATGTCCCCATACATTCCCTATGGGACTTCTTTTGCCACTCAAAGGTGGGTAGCTCGAAAACCATTTGGTGGACACAATTTCGTTTGAATAGCCCATGATTCCGGATTAGGTAGCAGAAGTTGATCAAGTTTGGAGTTGATGGGATGAAAACTATAGGAGGAGATGCAGTGCAAAATTTTTGACGAAGAAGAAAGAAAGGAGAAAGATCCTGAGTGATTTGAATAATCGATTAATAATAATAATAATAATAATAATAATAATAATAATAATTCCATGAATTTATATTTACCAATAGGTGACCATCGGTAGAACACAGTATTGCTAATGTGCGGTGTAATGCCATTTTCCTTTGCATTTGTTTTTTGCAGATTCAATGCAACTCCTGTAACTGGTGGCATCACTTCCACTGCACAGATGTTGCCAGAACATTTTCTAATGCGGGACATACATCGTTCACCTTCTTATGCAGCACATGCCAGGGACTGGACAATACAGAGGAATTAGTAGACCTGAGCATTTGTCCAGTCTCTCCAATTAAGAAGCGACGACTAAGCATCTTTAGCGATGGATTGGATAATACTATTTCAACAAGTACCTGGGAGGATTTAGACCTTCCCACAATCTCACCAATTAAGAGGCAACATGTCATGACATGTGATAGTCCATCTGTCCATGTTACAAGAACACCATTGCATTCTACCCCAAACACAAAAAAACACATACCATCAAGGACATGTATTTTCACAAATATAACAGAGTCATCCACAAGTACAGCAACTATTACAGCTCACTCTTCCACTGATAAAACAGAGCAGCCTGTCACTTCTGAGCCACAATCTGTAATTGAGCCATTTGTGATATGCCATCTAAATAACCAAATTAAAATATGTGCTGGTTGTCGAGGTAATTTTCAAAAGCCTATTAAA
>JAVVLW010000046.1:0-16000 GCA_034401795.1 Chaetoderma sp. LZ-2023a | reverse complement strand
AAAATCAAATGTAAACTGCTCTTTCATTTGTAAACCCTATACAAATCCAATAAAAAAATACACCTCTCTTCTTATTAGATACAATAATGGTTATCATACTGAAAAAACCAATTCTAGAATGTTAAAGTTTGTCAGCCATCTTCAATTTCAAAATGGCTACGGGGGGGGGGGGGTGTCAGCTATTTACTGCGTATGTCAGCCTGCATCTGACTTACTAGGCCACTGAGACACTTTCCAAAGAATGCTATGTATTGTTACCATTCTCAAATTAAAAATGACACTGCATCTGAGTTTCAAATTAGACTCGCCTTCATAGATGCCATTTCACGCCAATGTTGCGATATTCTAATTAATAATAATAATAATAATAATAAGTACATTTATAAAGCGCTGAATCCATGACAATGCGTGCTCTAAGCGCTAGTGCGTAATAGCTATATCTACTGAGAATATGCTCGTTTGAAAAGGGTGGTTTTCAGTTGTGATTTGAAAATATCTAATGATGCTGAGTTTTTTAGACTAAGTGGTAGATTGTTCCACTCGGTGGGAGCTGCATAAGCGAAAGTTTTGTGGCCATATGTAGTAGAATTTACTTTTGGGACGTTTAGCAGCATCTGATTGACAGATCTGAGTGATCGACCAGGCGAATAGGGTTGTACTAGTTCAGTTAAGTATGCAGGGGCAGTACCGGAAACACATTGGTAAGTCAAGCATAAAATTTTGAAAGTGATTCTCTGCTCGATCGGGAGCCAATGCAAATTCTGTAAGACAGGGGTTATGTGATCATACTTTCGGCGGAGTGATATGATTCTAGCAGCGGTATTTTGTACAATCTGTAGCTTATGAATAAGTTGTTTTGGTGCACCAATAAGCAAGCTGTTACAATAATCAAGTCTTGACGATATTAACGCCAGTATAAGCATGATTGTAGCCTCCTTCGTAATATACCGTCTGATGCAACCAATATTACGTAGCTGGTACGAGCACACTTTGCAGAGATGATTAACATGCTTTTCCATGGTCAGTTCATTATCAAGCATTACCCCTAGATCTTTCACCACAGGTGACAGATTTATTTGGCTTGTTCCAACAGTGATGCATGTCAAGTCTGATTTAGCGCGCCTAATCACCGGACCAACTAGCATGGCCTCCGTTTTGTCATCATTTAGCTTCAACATATTCAATGTCATCCAGGATTTAATGTCCGAACAGCAGTCATTTAGTTGATCTGTTGCCATACTTGCGGCTGATACTGATGGTATAAAACTGTTGATGAGCTGCGTGTCATCGGCGTAGAAATGGCGTTGGATGTTGTGGTTCTCGATTTTCTGTCCAAGTTGCCGTGTGTATAGCGTAAATAATACTGGACCCAAAATCGATCCTTGCGGCACACCACACGTGAGCTTGATCGGTTCGGAGAATGATCCGTTTACGCAGACTGACTGATATCTCTCGGATAGATACGATTCAAACCAGTTCCATACTGGGCCATCTAATCCAAATGTATGACGCAATTGTGATAAAAGTATCTGATGGTCAATAGTGTCGAATGCGGCACTCAAATCTAACAATAGCAGCAGGGAAACATTACCTTTGTCAACAGCACTGCGAATATCATTTACAACCCTTAGAAGGGCTGTTTCGGTGCTATGGTATTGTCGGTATGCTGACTGAAATGGCTCATATAAATCACATTTTCGTAAATGGACTGACAGTCTTTTAAGTACCGCCTTTTCGACAAGTTTTGACATGAAAGGTAAGTTCGAAACCGGTCTATAGTTATTCAAGATATCGTGGTCCAGGCCATTCTTTTTCAGTAGTGGTTTGACAATAGCCCGTTTGAATGACGCTGGCATAGTCCCGGACATTAGACCAGAATTAACCATCATGGTAATCGACGGAAGCAGGAGGTCCGTGTATTTTAGCACAAGTTTGGTAGGGATAGGATCCAATGTACAGAAGGTTGGCTTGAGCTCGTTTAAAAGGGTCAATACATCATTTTCTGAAAACTGAAGAAAGTAATCGAGGCCTTTGCCATTGAAGACAGGATGGTCATCGTGAGGAACAGTAGTATTTTGGGACTGGTGCAATTGTGTGCGAATGTCCACGATTTTGCTTTGAAAAAAGTCCGAAAATGACTGGGCAATAAGTGCCGGATCCTCACCACTAGGAAGGGAGGAGTCTTTCTTCTTACCCATTAGGTCGAACATTGTACTGTAGAGTTGTTTGGGATTCGACGTACTTTCTAAGATTTTGTTGTTAAAGAAAGACTGTTTAGCACCAGCGATGATCTTAGAGACTGTGTTCCTCGCGTTGACATAAATCTGTCTATGTACTTCCAGATTGGACTTCCTCCATTGCCTCTCGGCCTTCCGTCTATCAGCTTTAGCTTTGGCTACATCAGGTGTGAAAGGCCACGTAGATTTCGGTCTCTGATGAATAGATTTTAATTTCTCTGGGGCATGTTTGTCGAGAAGTCGGGTTAGCTCAGCGTTGTAGAGGTCGGCGAGGTCTTCACAGTCTGATGGTGGTGATGTAATCAGTCTAGACTGCTCTAGATCTTGGCGGAAAGCAGATTCGTCTATTTTCTTTATGTTTCGACAAGGCGTGGAAACGGTGATTGGGGACGGTTTAGTAGCACTGAGATTAACTGTTACTAAGTAATGGTCAGACATTTGCAAGTCCTTCACTAGCACATTCTGCACACAATTTTCAGATTCACGGGTCACTACCCAGTCAATGGTATGCCCGTTTTTATGAGTTGGTTCACTGACGTGTTGCTGACAGCTGTGAAGGGAAAGCAACTGAAGCATCTTTTTAGTATCGGGATGATCTCTATTATCAAAGTGAACGTTTACGTCACCGATAAGGACGAGGTTACCACTTTTAACACAGACGATGTTCATCAGTGATGTTATTTCACTATGAAAAATGGTGCTGGTCAACTTATTGGATTTGGATGGTGGTGGACGATACAGGCAGAGGAAGCGGATTGATAGATGCCCGTGTGTGAGTACATATTCAAAGGTCTCAATTGACTGATAGTGTGGAACGTCATTACATACTTTGATCTTTAAATGCTCCCTGTATATAATGGCAATGCCACCACCGGGTGATGTTGTTCGGGGGTGGTGTTGGAGAAGGTAACCATCCGGAGTGATTGAAGCGATTTTAGATTCATCTCCTAATTGATGTAACCAAGTTTCAGTCAAAATCAAAATGTCAATTTTCTCATCGACAATCATTTCATGGGTCTCTAGACATTTATTTCTACATGACCGCGCATTCCAGAGGCATACTTTCAGATGTGGCGAGAAATGCGGAGAGCGAACAGCTGTCAAATTTGTGTGCCGTTTTGGAGCGCGATTTCTTGCTATCTGGCCTGCTCTACGCCCGCGCCTGGTAGGAGTGACGACGCTTATCCCACAGTTGCGAAGTGCATTATGAGAGTCCGCGCCTAGCCGGCGAAGTGAGCGTTCATTCAGCACTGATTGGTGAATACTGTTTAATTCGTCTGCTGTGTATCGAATCATAATGAAAAGCTGGTTTACACATGTACTATACTTAACCGAATAGTTCAGCAATGGTGGTTTACTTATAAGATCACTAGTGTCAGTAATAAAACTTCTCACACTGATTATGAATAATCCGAATATCACAAAACGCCAGATATACAACGAATGGAATCCGAAGTCACTTAGACACATTGTAAACTTAAATTAAATGACACAATTAATGTTAAAACTGTAAATAATTGCAAATTTCTGACAGAGAAATAACTTATGCAGCCGAATACTGGCGCACGAACACACAATTTTCATAATTGACGTATACCTATATTTTCAGGAAATTTATCAACAGCTTAGCAGCAAATTAGCTTGTCATGCAGAAAACGACCAAATCTGCGATACCCCTATTCGCAAGTGTCCCCACAAGATTTCCAATTCGTTGTTTGCATATCATTGAGTTTAATAACACACCAACTCCGTCTTTACATAGGTGCAATTACAACACGTCATTCAGGTTTAAATGTCTGTCCATGTTCTGGAACGTCTCCATGTCTGCTTCACACTCACAAAGCTCTGCGCAAACCAAATTATCCACATGAATACTTCTCTGATGAATGGTTTACTGGTACCACACTCACCTCACCATCTCAACAACTGCATACGGGGCCGGTACAACCTCGGAAATATTGGTAATATACAGTTTTCTTCCATCCAGCCGATTTTGAGATGGTCTGTCACTACGGGATGGAGAATAAGATCCTGCTCCCAAACTGCAGCGAGCTCTTCTGATGTGTTGCGTCCATGCTCCACGTGTTGGCGGTAGCAATTGAACACCCTTTAAATGCTTTGCCGCTTGAATAGCGGCAACCCGTGGTTACCTTGCTGCATGATATGGGCACAGAGCACTCTGCAGAGAAATGATACACAGCCCTTGATAGAAGCATCCGAATGTCCACTCCCGATTGCCAGAGCAGATATATATGCTATAGTACTAGGAACTTCATCTCTCCAAATATGCCTTCAACGACATGTAATGTAATCAAAGTGACTGCCTCGTTCCTAGAGCTAACAGCAGGAATTCACCTTTCCAGAGTATCCATCCAATATCTGACCTCGTATGACGTCATAATCAGTCCAGCGCGTCTATGATGACGTCACAATCATTACGTCACAAAAGGTTCCATATAGACCGTCACCAAATCTCAAATTGTATAAATTGGATGTCTTTGTAATTCTTGGCTATTTAATAAACATGTTGTTGAATATTTTGAAACTAATTTGACTGGGTGATGGTGCTGCCTTAGGCAGCAACAGCACCCAGTCCTATTAGTTTCAAAATATTCAACAGCTTACTTGTGTATTTTTGGGGAAATTGATAGTCAGGGTGTTCAGAGATCGATCGATCCCAACACGAGCGAGGTGTGGGTGGAGCTTAGCTAGAGATGGGCGGGGCATAGCTAAAAATGGATCAGTCGATTATATTAACAGCTGGGTCACACGTGTTGGCAGTAATGCTGACTATTTATGCATTATCTACGCGCTTCTCGGTCAGATAGATGGTGAGAGAAGCTTTTCTAGTAGTGGATCTAAGAAACGATTGTGTATCTTTGATTTTCCTTCTATCATCTACTATATATCCTATAGTAGCTCATAGATCTAGAAATGTTATTTGTCATGTCCATATAAACACGGCTTTCAAGCCCGGTGCATATTTTTTCGATATAAACACGGGTGTAATATTCAACGACAGATTTTCATTAGTTAGATAACACATAATAATCACGCATGCCCAGCGACGCTGCAAATATTTCCTAACGATGACGACGGCGAAAATGTAAACAAGACGGGATATGTTATGTTGTTGATCTAAACTTTGTAATACACATATATGGATATAGATAGATATTTATTTGCCACAATAGGCCATAGGCCCTTGAGTGTAACAACTCAAATATACATATTCATGGAAAAACCATACAATAATTAACACATTAGTGTTAATTAACACATTAGTGTTAATTAACACATTAATTAGTTAGTTAATTAGGTAAAAATTAACAGTTTAGTAATAATTTATGATTTAAAGTACATTGTACCTTTAACAAGTCACCAGCCCACATATGAATATTAAGTGCCCCTAAAGACTCCCAACCCCTCCCCTGATCAACAGGCGAAAATTCTCAATTCAATGTTAAATATTTTGAAACTAGTTTGACTGTTTACATTCTCCTAGTACCACTTTCAGGTGTACGAATTGTATTGTAGATAAATTATGCAGCTTAATGACTGTTGAATATTTGAGTCTGAATTGAAACTAATTTGACTATGGAAATTGATCGATTTACTTTCTCCTAGTGATATTTTCAAGTGAAAGAATTGTATGTCATTGATAAATTTGCAGTTTAATGACTGTTGAATATTTTGAAACTAATTTGATTTGTGATAATTTTCAACCTACTTTGTCCTTGTGACGTTTACAAATGAAAAAAATGTGTGTTGTCGCGTATGTCTTAAATAAACACACACGAGGATATTTTCACTTGATAAACAATCTATATGTTCACATAGAGACCTTTCAGAAAATGTGTATTCATTTCAACACACCGATGACTGGTGCTGAGATTGGTATCAATCTAAGACTAACCAGTATGTTACATGCAATGTTTATATAGTACCGCTCTGTATTGCTTTCTATTTGTGTTTGATGTTTGCCATATACACCTGGATGCAAACCTAAGCAAAAATAAAGACAAAGTTGTGTCTTCCTAAAACACTTATATTTTTACGAGATACACAATGCTCATTGTGGATCAGCTCAAAGTACAATGCAAGAGAGAAGCTGCAAAGACATCTCTGATATTGGAGATAAAACGATTCAATAAATACCATCATAGGAAGCTCCCTCGGCGTCGTTTCTAAATAGTGTATTGTTTAATGCCAACCCAATGCAAGCTGTTTACGAGAAATCGGAAATCTTTTATTCATTATAATGTATTTTGATGTAACATGTACATGTCCTAAACGGACTATCTGTTATTTCTTGTTCACTTTCATTTTCGCTATTTCCACATCCGTTTATGTGTTCCATTCGCTTTACGAAGATGCAGGGATAGTGGAAATACAGTCCATTTGTATAGGGCCCTTTAAGATTCAATTCTAAGTAACTGGTGAAGAGGCGCCTCGCATTATTGTCCGTTAAGTTTTGTCATAATTTTTACTGTCTCTGAAGACCATTTTGAGAACGCAATGCTGATCCAGTAGCAGCACGTTATCAGGATAGCAGTAATGTACAGATAGCCAGCACTGGGATGTTACTTTGTCCAGGAAATCCCGGTTTCCAGTAGAAGCAGGCATCGAGTTTGCAATTTAATCCAGCAGACAGTCAGCACTGAGATATGTCTTGTTGTCCAGTAGATGCTGGTTTCCTGAAGAACCGAATTGCAGACAGCAGTAAATTTACAGATAGTCAGCACAGATTCAGTTCTTGATCTTGTAACTCACGGGGTAGTGTCGGGGCGTTCCGGTGTATAGTGTTGACTCGTCGCGTCGCATGTACATGAAGAGTGATGCCGTTGGCTAGCTCCCGGTCTCGGGGTAATGGGTCCCGTGCGATACTGCCCTATGGGTAACAAAGACCGGCTCCTAAGGCCGGTGGAACTCAATCGTGCCGGTGGGGCCGTGCGACCATCGTCACGAACATTAAACACAACAGTCTCATCCCATAAGTTTGTGTCAACGGTATGCCTGTCCATAGCAATTTCGTGATCTATGGACTTACAATATTTGATTCGGTGACCTAACTTAAATAAGTCTATACAATGGTTTTACCTAAACAGACTGTCAAGTATGCTAGATAAAAAAACTGAGCATACGAAAATACAAGACATAGATACAGCCTGATGAACTTCTAAATGCGGGACTCCCGGGGGTACAACACAGAGTCGTAGGTCCGCAGATGTATCCCCGCAAGGGAGGCTCCCGTACATGAGATCACTAATCAGCTTAATATAAGTTATTATACCTCTAAGCTGAAAAGGAAAGAAAGTTATATTGTTGAAGTGGTGAACGGTTATGTGCCTCGCACGGCACTACTTCTGGTGCTGTTTGTCTGTGTGAGAAGTAGTAGCCTCGCGTGGGCCGCCGTCACTAGATCCTTGTGAGAGGCAAGTGCCTCGCGCGGGCCTCAATCACGGGAAAATGCTGCCACTGCTCAACGCGGGAGAAAAGTATTGGCCAGAAGGAGGGCCACTCTATATTCAATCGAAATGCTATAACGAAAAGACCATACCTTGTGAAATTATGACTATAATGTTGCGTGCTGTTTTACGTGAAGACGGGACGAGCGATTCGTGACGGATTCCCACGTCACCATCTTATGTAGTTTCCAACATGCTAAATTAGTAGGTGCCGCTTTTATTTATGCGGGCCTCCATCTATGCCTATCCTAACATTTAGATTTTAAAGACAAGAACTAGTTTAGGCTGCCAATGGTGGGTGCCCTACTTATCTTTAGATACGGCTGTGATTGAGAACGGCTGCCCTAAGACATAAATACTCAAGGCAGCGTGCAATTATGTTGTTTCGCAAGACTTCTGAGTTTGGTGAGAATCCGGACATCTTGCTCCATAACTACATAAAACGTAACAGGACAATGGTTACTTTTCACATAAGCAAGTTTAGGCAACTGAGATGTCGTTACGGTGGGGGGTAAGAGAGACAAATACCCACCTTGAATGGCCTTCCCACAAGGGCGTGGCAGATCCTAACATCTTGCCCAGACATTCGTACATAATTCGGTGGGGATGCGCATCTCGCCCGTCACCAGGTCCTATGGAGCTAACCTTTTAACCTGATGTTAGGTTTAACTGCGGTGCGTGGGAGACTTCCTAAAAGATGAAAAAGAAAATAATAATTATAATATGTTTACGCAGTGCTTCCTGCATTGGCAAGGATAACTAACTACAAAGTATCAAAAGATACGAGGAAAGTGTATGTGACACCACACCCTGGCCATCACCGCTCGGAAACCACACTAGTTTCCCAGGGTCGGATCAGTCCATGGTGCGGATAGGGACATCCACACAATTAAGAAGCCATAAGGCTTAGTGGAACATGAAGAGAGACAATAACTTATAGATATGAGGCCCGATAGGTATTTTGGCCAATTGTACACAACCTTGCCGGAGGGCGGGGCTAAATTATCGCAACTACCGGAAAAGAGGCGTACACTATGTGTCTCCTGACGAAGAAATTGTCTCTAATCATATTAAACCTATCCTATCGAGCTAAATAGACAGGCTTTTTAGTTGGTAGCATGCCAGGCTAAACAGAGTCATAGCACGGACAGCGATCTCAGTGAAAAATTGTTGGTGGCGGGAGAAAGTGATGTATATATAAATGTTGCTGTATAGTGTTTCCTACGTACATTGCAGTCCTACGTTTTCTACAAATAAACAAAACATATGAACGGATGGCTACTTGCCATATATAAGACTAACCAGTACAAGTAATACAATGTAAAAATGAGCAGAATAATATATATATAGAGAGTACAGGTTGGTAGACCTACTACGGTGCGGTTAGTAAAAACACCTTACAGTAAAATAAGAATAACTATAAACAGAAAAGAAATTATAACTATCGGTCTTAGGACCGTTACGGTTCCTTTTAGTCATCGGGACCGATTTATAAAGACGAAAAATAATTACTAAGATCGTAATTAATGGAATAATTAAAGATGTTATGCAAAGCTACTTGAATGCTCGGTAGCCATTCTCAAGGACGGCTATCGTGTTAGTGAAATTGATGCATCACGACTGGCGTGACGTGAGTTGACGCATCCTCAGGAAGCTGGATAAGTTCCCGCATGTTGGTTTCTGCAAACAGGATTCCCACATGCAGTCGAGGATGGGAGCAGACTGAACTCAGGATGGTAATCACAATACAAAACTGTCTAACGATCAGTCAGCGTGTGCTACAATAACATTACGGTTAGGAAGAACGTTCCCGTACACCGATGGTATGGATGGAAGTTAAGAACAACCCATTCATAAGCGGGGGTTGTTGAATACGGATGAAGATACATAACTAAGCTTAACAGTGTGGAATACGTCAGCTAGTTCTTAAGACGTATCAGGCAAAGTTTACTTGCTGCGGTCAAAAAATCTAAATAAACCTACACGACATAGTGCGCGGTGTGTGTGTGTGCGTGCGTGCGTGCGTGCGTGCGTGCGTGCGTGCGTGCGTGCGTGCGTGCGTGCGTGCGTGCGTGCGTGCGTTCGTGTGTGTGCATGTGGTGATTGAATAACCACTTTTTGGCGTGGCTGGCAGAGCCGGCGAGTTATCCACCAAAGAACATCGCTGCCTCTACATCTGTAGAATCACATATTCAGGCCGGCAAAGGCCTCACCGCAAGTTTGTGTTCCGAGTTAGTTCTTGATTTAGTCCTGAACAATATTATCAAAAGTTTCCAAAAATACTCCCGAACAATCGGGAGACACAAAATTATTTTAGGTGCGATGGGTTGGGTTGCTGCTGCCGGCTACGGGAGAGAAACCGACCGAGACTGAGGTGATCTGTTTAATGACTGTCTCGGATGATCGTAGCGTTATGCAGATCCAACCTGTTCGGCCCCTGGCCGGGGATGCTCTCGAGCTCTGGATTTCATCTCCTTTTATACTACTCGTGACGTCTATGTTTGCCAATATGGATATGATTAAAAAACTATCTCTTTCCCTAGAGAATAATGAACATACTCTGGGTGTATTCCTGGACCTTTCCAAAGCCTTCGATACAATTGATCATTCGATTCTGTTACGAAAGCTTGCATACTATGGAATACGGGGCACTGCATTGAATTGGATACAGAGCTACTTGTCAAACAGAAAACAATGTGTGCAATTCAATGGTGTCATTTCAGAATATAAAGAGGTAATCTGTGGTGTACCCCAAGGTTCAGTCCTTGGCCACCTGCTGTTTCTCTTGTATATGAATGGCATACCCAAAGTCTGTAACCATCTCTCTTTAATCCTCTTTTAAGATGATACTAATGCTTTCTGCAGCCATAAGGACATATCAATTATTTACAAACATGTTAATAATGAAATGGCAAAGTTAATCGATTGGTTTAAAGTTAACAAACTGTCCTAAAATGTAAGTAAAGCCAACTATATATTATTTACAAAATCTAATAAATTAAAGGAAGCATCTCTCCCAAAACTTTACATCGACAACCAGGTAATACATGAAGCCCAATATGCCAAGTTTTTAGGAGTCTATTTGGATAGGAATCTGACATGGGAGAAGCATATTGAAGTCGTAACATCCAAGGTAGCAAAGGGCATTGGCATCATACGCCGACTAAAACCCTATCTAACACCGAATATTATACAAAATCTGTACTGCACAATTATACTTCCTGACATCACTTACAGTAATGCTATCTGGACTAACACATTTGAAGCTAAACTAAAAAAACTAAAATCACAACAAAAGCAATCTATTACATTATTTGCACAAACAGCAGGTGGCCAGGATATCTTTAAGGTAGAAAAGATTCTAAAACTTGAGGACATTGATAAGCTCCAATTATACATAATTTTAAGAGACTTCCACAATGGCAACTTACCCTCTTCTTTAACCAGTATCTTTAAAATTTTACACAAATACACTCTCACAACACAAGAACACGAAATAACCTGCACACAAGACACCACCAAACAAAAGCAGCTCAACAAAACCCTCATATAAAGCAATACAATTATGGAATAACAGAGATACAAAGACATGCACAGACATTATTACTCTACAGTCATTTAAACAGAAGATCAAAAATATGATTATAAACACATACTAGGCCATTAAAGAAACCCCTACAAAAAACCCACACCACCATGGCATTATCATACTTGCACCCAGTCACCAAAACAAATAATAATAATAATAATAATAATAATAATAGTAATTTTAATTAGCAAGATAAGCATACCTAGGCACCTGTAAATATGGTGTCTTTCTGTCCCATGCCCCATGTCTCTAATTATGTCATATATTTTATAGTCTCAGTCCTTCATCTATAATATATATATATATATATATATATATATATATATATATATATATATATATATATATATATATATATATATATATATATATATATATATATATATATATATATATATATATATCAAAATAAATGAATCTGAATCTGAATCTGAATCTAAACAGCGACAAATGGCCGAAGGAGGTCAAAGTTCATTGAGTTTTTCCGTAATTGCTGCACATGTATTATAAGACTTAATCCCCAATCCATACCCACCCAGACCAACTGTGACTGTGGGTGAGTAAACACAACGCCCTGCTAATGTAATCGTATTTACAAGCTTAGATAAAGATATCCCATTCTTGGATACCCATACATGTTACTTAACGAAGACGGCTTCCACTGATCCACATCATTGAAGTTTGTAGAGTCCGGCGTACCAGCTTTGGTAATATTCCAATTAAGCTTTAAAAAAAAAAAATTAATTGGAAGAATTAGCAAATGAGGCAAAATCAACCCCTAAGGCATTTTACCGCTATGACTAAAATAATATCAAAGTTAAAATTAGCCTTAGGAAACAAGAAACCAATGATGCGTTCAGTAACGTTAATATTTGCAGTTCGCTGAACATATCTATGGGCGAACATTCCACGTGACCGAACAAAATGTTCGGCGAACTGAAAATATTCGCGCTCCTGAACGCACCCATGTTGAGACCTATATAAATACAGATACAGAAGAACGGAATTGCTACATGACTGTGGCCGTCTCGCCGTGTTGGGTCTGGCAGAATCGGCTCCTTTTATACAAGTCGGCTGTACATGTCGCTTACCATAGTTCAATAATAGGGAGTATAACACTGCTCAAAGCAAAACTGGGATTGGCAAAGACTATAAAAAGAAAAAATACACAATGTCAAAACAAATAAATGTGCGGGCCCAGAAGGAATATAACCGTGTTTATTGAAGGAACTTAAGGTCAAATTTCCCGTCCACTACTACATCTTATTATCAATTCACTAAATCAAAAGTGAATGTACCAGTTTCAGCTATGGCCTGCCCATCTCTAGCTAAGCTCCGCCCATACCTCGATCGTGTTGGGATCGATCGATCCCTGAATTCCCTGACTATCAATTTCCAGAAAACTATACAAGTAATGCTGTTGGTTATTTTGAAACTAATTTGACTGGGTACTGTTGATGACTGTGGCACCAACAGCGCCCAGCCAGCTTAGTTTCAAAATATTCAACATCATCTTTATTAAATGTTCTTACAATTCGTGCAACAACGCATAGTTCGTCGTTAACTAAGCGTTTATGACGTACTTATCTGCGATATTCATGACGTCATCCTATGCGGCACGCAGTTAATTATGACGTCACATGATGGATCGATGAACTGAAAAGGTCAATTACCTCACAAGTGAATTTACGTGACGTATCTCATCTTTAAAAAAAATGACAGAAATGCAGCACATGATTACCGTCCGATCGAGTAGCCGTAGACCCGTCACATACAAACTACTAGAATCAATATTAAATGACTCTAGTGTGGATCACATTGCATGAACTAACTTGGTTATGCCATACGGAAATCGATTTACCGAGGGCCGATCCTATGTAACCAAACGTATTGCTGTTTTTATAAGTGGTATCATCTCTTGGATCATACCCGCTCAATCAGTATTTTATATCTAGATAAAGATATCTATATCTAGACGCATCAGACTCAGTACATCTTATCAAACTTGAGAAATGTGGTATTCAAGTGAACATAGTAAAATTGACGAAAAATGTTTTGAAAAAATAGACTGAAGCAACGGGTTGTTTTAAATATCATGAGATCTAAGCCAGTGGCGTGCCACAAGGCAGTTTTCTCGGGCCACTTTTACTTATATGCTAACGGTAATTAAAATATTAATCACACACTTGGATATTTATTATACCGGACACTCTATGGACCACCACTGTGGCATTGATGATCTCCTAATACAATTAGGATACCAATCTCATCTCAAATGTTGCATTGAACTGGTCGATTATGGGATGCAGATCACATGTCATTCAGAGTCCAGCGGAGTCTTTTATCTGTATCATAAGTCACCTTTCCAGTTTTAGCTATGCCCCGCCCATCTATATCTAATCTCCACCCACACCACACTTGTAGTGGGATCGATCGGTCTCTTAACTCCCTGAATATCAATTTCCAGAAAACTATACAGGTAAGCCATTGAACATTTTGAAACTAATTTAACGGGACAAATTAGTTTCAAAATATTCAACGAAATGTGTGTTAAATGGTAAAGACATACAATTCGTACAACGTGTCAGACTATTAAGACAGTCGGGCCAAATAGAATCATTTGTGACGTTATGATTATGACGTAATCCTATGCGCCGCTTGACTGATTATGACGTCATATGACGTCAGATGATAGATGGATATGCTGGAAAGATGAATTGCATGTCTCTTTGCTTCACGTTGAAGGTGAACAGTGGCCACCCGTGACTCCTCTAGTGATAGGGCTTGATGCCATGTAGGTGCAGACGCTGGCATATTTGGATTGGCCGCTCTGATATCAATGCCTGCTATCAGATAACAAACCACACATCACATTCGCTGACAAACAGTGCTTCCTCCTATGCTTATATTTCCAGTTAATACAAAATCGCAAACTAGTTTTAATCATAGAGACATGACTTAATTATGTTTTTGTGTGCGTTACGTGAAGTGTTGTAATGTTGTTATTTGTAATATGTACAGTAATCTAATATTGTAATGTCTCTTTGTCTAATATATGTTAGGGGTTCATCACCACATAGGCTTTGCCTTTGCTGGACTACCTATCCTTTGTAATATAAATGTGAAATACTACTATACAATAAAACATATTTGAATTGAGTTAAATTGAAGTCACGCCAGAAGTAATCCATAATGGACTCAGGTCCAAGATATCACAGGAAATTGTTCAAGGCGATAAGACACTTAAGAGATAGCAGGCCGGTGCAGAATGTCTGTATTAACTTCGGTATTGGGGAGCAGCACCACAGAGCCAGAGCTCTGGGCCCAGTACTTTGAAAATTTAGCTACACCTGTTGATGATCAGACCCTTTACAGTGGGATGAAGGAGTCACTAGTGCCTAGACGCATGTTGATTAACCTAAGCTCATCTGCAGAGAAACCCTTATCCCTAGTGGATACCCAACAAACTGAAAGCATGTGCAAAAACTGAAGAATGGCAAAGCAGCAGACATATTCGGTATCACTGCAGAACACCTAAAATACGCCTCACATGAAGTGCCTACATTCCTCAATACCATCGCAAATGACGTGCTGACCACTGGCAAGATCCCAGATACCATGAAAACCGGCCTGATCACTCCAGCCCCGAAGAAAGGAAAGTCTGCTAGATGTCTAGATAGCTACAGACGCATTACAGTCAGTTCTGTTCTGGGAAAGGTAGTGGAAAAAGAAATTGTACAGCGAATCAGACCCACCTTAAACCAGACAAAAAGTATATTGCAGTTCGGTGTTACCCAAAGTTGCTCGTCCGTGAATGCAGTTTTTACTCTTACTGAAACCATTGCTGACGCTGTTGATCACAGCACATAACATTTATGGATGCCAGCAAGGCCTTTGATATTGTAAATCACCCAAGTATGCTTAATGCCATCCACAGTCAAGGAATCAAGGGCACACTATGGGCTATTGTAGACAGTATGTACACAGATAATGGAGCAGCGGTTAAGTGGAAAGGGGAAGTGTCACAGCCCTTTGCTGAGTATCAGGGATCCGTCAAGGTGGTGAGTCGTCAACAGACCTTTTAAACAGCAGGAGCAACAAACTACTACATAAACTGGAAACACACACAGCTACGTATAGCATTGGTTCGATCCCAACAGGCGCGATTATGTGTGCAGATAATAATAATAATAATAATAATAATAATAATAATAATAATAATAATAATAATAGTACATTTGTAATGCGGTAAATCCAGATCACCTAGCATTAGTTGCATGAGAACCTGAAGCTATGCAACTCTTAATAAATGAGGCACAGCTGGATGCAGCTAGTGAGCGGTACTTGTTTAGTAGCACCAAAACTAAAACCATGGTAGCTAGAGGTACAAAGCCAGCAAATCTCTGGATAAATGGGAAGCTGTTGGAGATCACAAATGAGGAGACCCATCTTGGCGTTACTAGAACGTCTTCGTGTAACAACCTAAAAACAGTTGAAAGCAGAATTAATTCAGCACGGAGTGCAGCCTACTCCTAATGGGTGCTGGCATGTATGGACTTAATGACCTAAACCCAATGACATCAATACACATCTGGGAGATATATACTACTCCAGTCCTACTGCATAGCCTGGAGGTACTGATCCTAAAGCAGTCTGAGGTCGAAAAGCTGGAAGATTTCTACAGGGCTAATCTAAGACGCATGCAG
>JAVVLW010000045.1:0-16000 GCA_034401795.1 Chaetoderma sp. LZ-2023a | reverse complement strand
AAACGTGCCATATATGGGCAGATTGGCGGAGCAGCCTGATTGCGCATAACGCTCACTTGTCGTCTGTTTGTGTACGTATTAAATTTGCTTATGTCAGTGTGAGAATCAGGCTGCTCCACCTACTTGCCCTTGTATGGTCTATTTGACCGTGTCTGCTAAATAAGGCAATGTATTTCTCATGATTCATAGCAGTAACTAGGACAAGATGGTTGGCGCACTGGATCGGGTGCGCTGATAGTCAGCCGAGAATGCTCAGTGTGGCAAAAATAAGAAATATTTTGCAATAAAGTGGATATTTTTTGATAACAGGCTACTTACGGTACACGTGTGTGAAATTTGGGTGATGTAAGTGCAAAACCTTAGAAGCGAGATGAAAAATCTTGATTTAATTGTAAGATTTTTGTATGGTTCAAACTGTAGCCTCAGGCTAAACGAAATCAAGGATTTCTTTTTTCACGAGAGAGTTGATACTTACCTCCCTAATACTTTTGATATTGCTAAATATTGGCTTTCACTCAATAAACACTCAGATTAAAACAGTTAGGTGCCCCTACTGGGCAGGGAGTCAGAGCGTAGTCTGGCGGATGCCAGCCCCACCACCGCGCATGCGCAGACTAGCACTTCCTCTGACTAATTTATTGGCTGATACACATGCAACTATAAAGAGCCTGAAGACCGAGCCTCTGTGGGGTGGAGAGGCCGGGTCCGTATCTAGGGAGGTAAGTATCAACTCTCTCGTGAAAAAAGAAATCCTTGATTTCGTTTATTTCACATCAAGAGTATACTTACCTCCCTAATACTTTTGATATTGCCAGAATTCGACAGTGAATTCGGCGGGAGGGAGGCGAGGTCAAAAGACCAGCTCATCCCTATACGCTTTTCTGCGTTTAAGGCACTTAAACTTCTGAAACTGTATGAAAAAACAGTCAGGATTTGACTAACCATCGGATAACACCCCCGATGTATGAGAGATGACCGAATGTCATATGCGCTCCACCCCCTCCTTCCTGGGAGGAAGAGTCGAATGACCTCAATGTCCTATACGCTCTCTACGTACAAGTGCCATGTACTACAGGACAGAGACGAAAAAACTCCATTTTCGTATACTCTCAACAATGAACCACATAAATACACAAAACCATCATCATATTAATAACGGGTAACGTGACAAGACAATCAACAATGGACAACACATACACAAGACTGACCTTGTTGAAATGGCTGCTGACATCCTCTTCCCATTGGTGAAGATCGATGCAGTCCCAAATTAGTGGTTGTTTCCATAAATTAATTGTGAAATATATAAGCAATGAGGAAACCCCATCAAAAATATATATGCCTAGTTATTTTTTCAAAATCGACAAGGCGAGAGGATTAGAGGTGTCACGGAGATAATGGTCTGTAAAACTTGACTCACAGTGCCACTGAGCCACCGACATAATATCATCCACAGGGACCCCATTAAATAGGGCAGTGGATGTCACTACGCCGCGGACACTGTGAGCCTTGGCCACGTCAACCTGCTTCCCGGTGGCGGATTTATGGCAAAACTGAATGCATTCTACAATCCACCTGGAAATGGTGTCCTTAGAAGCCCTGCCATGGGGTTCAATATATGACAACCATAACGCTGACTGGTCGGTGCGCCACTCCGCCGTACGTTGTTTGTACCGGCGAAGCGCCCGGACAGGACACCATGCTTTAGAATTAGGATCATATCTAGTTAAAGCAGGCAAAATAATAGGTTGACCTGGATATTTCAACGACTGATTTTTAGCCAAGAAATTAATCCTAGGTAGCAGCTTAAGGCCTTCCCCTGAAACCACAAAACGGTCATCCTCGGCTGATAAGGCATGAATCTCACTCCTACGCCTAGCCGAGGCCGCAGCAATTAAAAACACAGTCTTCAGTGTTAATAGTTTCATAGAAATGGAACTAAGTGGTTCAAACGGCTTATCACCTAGTACTTGAAGCACTAGCGATAAACTCCAAGACGGAATCACCGGTGGATTCCTTGGTCTTAGATTGCCCATGCCTTTAATTAATACATTTAATGTATTTACTTCATCACTTCCCCTCTTAGCCAAGCAAGGAATAACAGACATTAAAGCTGACTTATAACCAGCAATAGAGTTAGGCTTGAGGCTATAGGCATCATAGAGGTGACAGAGGAAATCAGCTACTACCTGAATAGATGAATCCATTGGATCAATACATCTTTTTGAGCACCATTCTGCAAATCTGTTGATTTTATAATTATATGCTCTGGAGGTTGACCCCCTCCTGGCTTTGGCCATAAACATGGCTGCTTGCTCAGAAAAGCCCTCCTTAACCCTCTGGGCCCTACCAAGAATTTACAAAAAAGTGCTAGAAACCCTACAGCCAAAAGCTAGAAACTTGCTTAGAAACCTAGCCTGTTAGCGGTAGTGGAGTGATAGCGGCGTAGTGCTACCATGCCAACTATATTAACTATTTTTGGCAAAGTCACAGATTACTATATATAAAACTATATATCATTAGAAAGGGCAATAAAATACCTTTAAGTACATATAAAATTTGTATGAATAAAATATATTTTAGTTAGTCAATGTGCCTCTCAAAATGGCCACACCTTATAGGATAAATACATTGGTCTATTTTTGCAAAGTTTATCGAATTTTTTTTTAATTTTACAAATGCCATTGATAAAATTAATCACAATGGTATTAAAACTAACAGATACCAAAGTTTCGTGAAGGTTTTCATCCGCTAAGATGTGAAAATGACAATTATATTATGTCATGGTACCGTAAGATTTCGAGAAATTCCGGTCATGATTTGGGGGGGAAGCCTCATTCAATGTTGAATAATTCCTTTATACATAATCGAACACATACCAGGGTTTCTCAGCGTTGACAGCGAATAAATGGCAAATTTTATGCTATGTAGCATTACTGGGTGCACTCAGCCGTTTAAAAAGCGAACGTGAATGTTTTACACTAAGATTCTATAGCATCGGACATTTTTTCGTAGCGGCGTCCCAAATAGGAATCGTTTATCGTGAAAGATCGCCAGAGAACGACAGGAATTTGTAGAATTGTACCCGTATATAATATACGAGTACCAAGCTCATTACCCGTTATTGGCAACACCGTATCGCGTACTATAAGATTGATGCGTCTGATTGGTCGGGAATACATGAATATTAATTTTTCCGGCAAGATGGCGACACGATCAGCTGTTTTGCAAAATAGTTGTGTGTTCAAATATGTCAATCTATGCATATTTCTTGTACGCCACAAACTAAAAAGTAGACAGATCACTAGATTAACGATATTGCCAATCGGGAAGTGGGATGCCGATATATTTGACAACTTTCGCATCTCAACTCGGCCTAATTAATGCTAGTAATTTGAAGAGTAAGTTATCTCAGAAATTGTAAACAAAGAGTTGAAAGACACGCATCGATGATTGAGATTATCGGATTGTTTATCTATAACCTTATTGTGATTTCGCGACCAGAGGTAAACGAAATTGATTTATATATTTTTGGTTCAGCTGCTCTCTTAACACAATCTATAACTTTCTCGGTTAAATTAGTCATTGAGTAACTGAAAACTTACAAGTAACAGCACATTTACTAATAATCATTGATGACTGGAACTTACAAATAATTCCTTAGAAAACAAATATTTCACTATTGCCCTGGTTACAAACATTCTATCACCATTTACTGTGTGGCCAGTATCCTCTGATCAAAGATATAGAGAACCGGGGCCCTGAAATAAACTTGTGTGCCCAAAATCAAAAACAATTGTCACATTTGAACCTGAAATTCCAGAACTCCACATTTACAGTCATTATAAATGTAAGATGTTGAATATTTGGAATCCAATGTGAAGCTGGTGCTGCCTTAGCCAGTTTAATTAGTTTCAAAATATTCAACAGAACTTTGAAACATTTCGTAGCAAATTTATTATTCGCTCTTGTCGATTGAAAAGGTTAATCCAGTAACTAGTAGTCATACTCCCTCCTTGGACGATATATGCCCACCATTTATTATATTATTCATTTCATTTATGCGCTAAAATCTGAGGGTGGTGTATGACCATAACACCCGTTGTCGGGTCATAATGTTTACCAGTATATCCCTTAGTCTGAGTCTGCTCTGTCCAAATATCTGTCACTGGGAAGGGTTGAGTCGGAGCAGACTCGGACTATACAGTATATCCCTATGACCTTGCGCCGTACATGTATATTGTTAACCATTTAACATTTGAGTCAGACCAAAACTGCTGCAGTTGTCGAGGAAAATGTAAATTTTCCGACCAAAGTAAGATTATTTTTGAAAATGTATCACTGGAATGACTTGCTCTTGGTCTGCATATGGGCATTGTCTATGAGAAAATTTAAATTTTCATGAAAAAATTGGATTGTTAAAGTCTTAATATAACACTTCTAGCATTTGGATATTTCTAATTTATCCTTCCTATTTTTTGCAGGTGACTGATGGGCGATGGCTTCTAAACTCTAAACGGACTCAGTTTTTCCTGCTACGCCTAATGGATTTACTAACATGGATTTTATAAAAATAAAAATTTGATGACCTGTGTTACTCTATAATCTAATTTTTGTATGGAAACAGTATATTTGAACTAAAACATGATGATGTACGTTCGAAACATGATCGGCTACTACACACATCAATGGCTGACAGCTATGCCGGCGGCTGTTCTGGATCGACTGCTGACTGTTATCAACCGTATTCCTGAGGGCTCAGCTAATGTGCATCTCACATAAGCTCTATGTATCATTTGAGATTGCGTGGGATTTTAATCAAATATCAATAAATTAAATTTAATCTCTTAATTATACCCACACGTTTTGAAAAAACTGCAGGGATATTACAATCGCCTCCATCTGTGTGTCTGTCCATCCATCTCCTCAGAAAGCTTTTGGTAGAATTCAATCAAAATTATTGTGTAAATTACCGATATGCTTGTGGATTGGGAGACACCATTTACACTAGGCTCCATTCCCAGAGGGGTGTGGGTGGGGAGGGGGGGGGGGTATAGGGTTGATGGAAGACTGTCAAAGTTAAAGGAATATAACCAAATCTGGTGATTTACCATATCATGGCCCTATGGGTGTAGAATGTGAGACAACCTAATACATTAGGCTGTGACACTGCTCGGGTCGGAAGAGGCTGATGGGGGAGGGGCAAAATGTCAACTGAATTTGTTATGTGAGTAGCGGCGACAGCAGAGTGAAATCTACACAATGTAACGTGCACAAGATAAAGGTAAGAGATGAATTGCCCATATCTCATTTTAATGGGAAAAAATTAAAATTTATAAAGGAAAGCCGGTGAATATTTTAGAATTAGTTTGCCTTTGCTGACCTGGTGAGTTGGGCAGCAACAGTTTCCCGTCAAATCAAAGTACTTGAAATTGGTTTCAAAATATTCACCAAGTTAGCTGTATCTATGGTTACCATGAAATTTGGAATTCAGGATTCAAAGTATATAAACTGATCCCAACACGTGCAAATCATCGATGGAGCTTATGTAGAGATGGGCGGGGCAAAGCTAAAAAATTATCCATTAGAAAATCTAAATTTCTGCTCTCCTTCCCTTTGTCAATTCCAGTTTTTACTATGTTTAACCCTTTCGTGACAAGTCCTGAAAACAATGTGGCATGGCAAATGATGGTTGTAGCCTAATTTCTCAATCCGAAAGAAAATTACATTTTAGTATGATGACTGAATTAATTATACCTACCAACCTTGTCTCTTGAGTCCATTCATTATCCCCATACCTACCTTGTCTCCTCGAGTCCATTCATTATCTCCATGTTTTGAAAAGGAAATTTATTGTAAGCAGAGATTGGAGTCTTCCAGATTTATTTAGATTTCTGGATTTTTCATAGACAACTCTCGCACACCAGTTGACACCCTCTCCATGAATTGAAATTAAGCCAAATGAGCCACTATGTTCAGATAGGACTAGTGATTACTAGATTCTACTTTAGCCCTTCAAATTTTCTATACAGACCAAGGGAAGACTATTTTTGAAATTTTACAACTGGAATGACTGGCTCAATTACCGAGCATTCTAGTGGTAAATTTTCAAAAAGTCTTGCTCTGTTAATCAACATTTCTTAAGATCACAGCAGACGCATTCATTGGCCACCATGACCATTAAAGGGTTGACAAATGAAATTGTTGCCATTGGGCTGGTCATTGTATTAACCCTGGTCAATTTCTACTAGCCTCTGGCTCATGTTAATTTTAACTCCTGCTCTCACAGATCACTTCCTCTGATGACATCCAGATTTTTCAAATCAATCCACTCGTCTCTGTGTAATGAAACTAATTAAAACAAATTTGGTATGTGATTATGGAGTGCAGAGGAGACTCCCCCAGGGATGGGATGGGTAAAGAGGTCAAAGTGGTGAGCATGGGGATTTGCTATAATGCGTCATCGACCAAGCAATCTAGTTATCACTCACTTACCATCATTGTCGAAGACTTGATGCTTGATAAATAACATTATGAACAGGAGTAATCAGAGATTGTAAACCACCGCCGAGACCACCCTACCGTTTTTGTCATATCCAAATTTGTTAAATCTTTATGTATGATCACACAAAGTCTGGAAACTCTTGTATAGGTTATGTTGGTTTGTTGTGTTAAAATTTTAAATGAATCGGATCAGTAGTTTTTTAGATGCAATACTGGATGCATGCACACACATAATACCCTTTCCCCTTAGGGCAAGGGTAATAATCCAGGAATGAATAGCAATAAAGATCAAAAGTACCTGCAATCTAAAGAAACAATCTGGTGAGTATATTTTGACAAATTCAATTGGAATCTATTGTTGTCCAAAACAACACCAGTTTCCAATCAAATTGGACTCGATATATTCAACAAATCTACTATACATAGTCCAGTCTGATTACCTAAGATGAGATTCTCTCTCCCTCTCACTTCGAGTAAACTTTATTTGATATTTACACTGATAGCTTACAAATAATACAGTATTCAACCCTTTAATACGCAAGCTTTACCACTGGAACATGTTGTCACCTAATGCAGCAACATCTTCCAGTCCAATCGATCTCAAAATATTCAACAATTTAATCACCAGTCCTACTAAGTAATATGACACTCTTACATAGAAGAAACTGTATTTGACATACATGTAGTTTACAATGGCAGCTTATACAATAAGTGAATCGAAATAAAATGGTACAGTAGATTTACATCAAGCGCATCAGATTTAACCCTTACCACTCTTATGTCAATATTCTATCTTTTAATGTGCCAATAGCCTGGAAAACTGGTACTGTTCTACTTCTACTAATAGAAACTGGTGTACATTTTTTAACAACTTTGGTTTGGTAGATGATGTTGCTATCTATGACAGCAACATCTTCCACCAAATCTGTTGAGACAAGAACACCAGTTCTTTTAATTTAATTTGAAAATTTAAAATTTTGACAGAATGGTAGAGGTTAATAAAATAGTGCAGAAGATAGAATTACAGAATCATCATTTTCATGAAATCTCAACCAGATAACTGTCCTATTCGCCATATGATCCTGAAGAAAAAAAGAGGAGAAACATTTACAAGATGAAAGAACAATAGAAAACGGAAATAAAACTGGAACAGTCAACAAAGGTGATTTCAAAGAGCTAATATGTCTCATGACTGGCATTACTTTAATAATGCATGTTACGGGCCCGTATTGACCCAGTAGCAGCCCCGTAACATGCGGTATCATGATAGATGATTGAGGAACAGAAATTAGACCGTAGATGCAGGCCAATATCTCCCTAGAAGCTAAATGACGGGTGTGATATAATGGTATTAATGGGCAAGCTATGTAAGGATGCACACTTTAAATTTTGTAGGCGTCAGTGTAGCTGTTCAGCTGTATGTAATATTTTACCGACGCAATTATAAATTAGGTTAGACATTCTCACTAAGCGATTCCGGCCATCAAGGAATCGAGTACTCGGTTAAATAAAGGAATCGACACGCTATCGTTGACGATTTTACGCTAGGAATTTCATTCACAGAAAACTATTTATATTTTCCTGTAGAAATTTGTAAACAAACTGAATTAACCAATCAACAGTGGATTTATAAAATTCAGTCCTCTGCCGTAATGTAACGCTACGTTTGATTGGATAAAACGCCCGTAATGCTTGCGTATTTAGCGATCGAAAACTGGTGCTCTTAAAACCGTCCAGACGGCGCGTAGGTCTCTAGGCAAGTTTATTGAAAACCGTCCAGACGGCTCGTAGGTTTATTTGTACGCTTTTTGCGCGCCGTCTAGACGGCTCGTAGGTTCCTTAGGGTTAATTCTAGATTCTTTGACAACATCCACGCAGTCAATCTGAACATTGACGGATTGTTGTGAAGGGCCTTGCCCTGGAAGATAATATCGTCCATCCGAGGCAGAGGAACCGGATTGCAGACCAGAAGGTCCAGCAGATCCGTATACCATGATCGGCTTGGCCAATCCGGGGCGATCAGAAGCACTTGGCATTCCTCTTGTCTGATTTTCTGAAGAATTTTTGGAATCAGGATTGCTGGAGGGAATGCGTATGCATACATTCTCCCCCAGCTGATAGCTAACGCATCTGTTGCGAAAGCGCTTGGATCCGGAATCGGAGAGACGTACGTCGTCATCTTCGCATTCTTCTTCGTTGCGAACAAATCGATGTTGGGTTTCCCCAATGGTCGAACAGACGATCCGCCACACATTGATTTAGTTGCCATTGCCATTCCGTGGGTAAAACACTCATCCTTCGGCTCAATGAGTCTGCTAGCAGGTTTAACCTTCCCGGAATATGAACTGCTTTCAAGGTAATCTGGTGATCCAGACACCAACAAAGCAGTTTCCATGTCATCATACAGAGACTGGGCGACTTCGTTCCGCCCTGGCGGTTTATGTAAGTCACAACTGTTGAGTTGTCTGAACGAATAAGAACAATCTTGCCCTGAACTTTCTGTAAGAAATGTTCCAGGCCCAGGACTACTGCTCTTAGCTCCAGTAGATTTATATGTTCCTTTGACTGTTCCAGATTCCAAAGCCCTGATATCGTGGACTCTTCCAGGCAAGCTCCCCAGCCCTCCATCGATGCATCTGTATACACAGTCACCTGAGGGTGGGGAGGGGTTAGCATAACCCCCACCAAGAGATTCTCTGTGTCCAACCACCATTGCAGGTGATGAATCAGAGGCGCCAACACTGACACATTCGAGTCCAGCGAACCTGTACTCTGGGTCCATTGTGTCATGAGAAATAACTGGATCGGCCGCCTGCGTAAGGCGGCCTGAGGAATGACTGGTTCCAATGAAACCATCAACCCCAGCATTCTCAAGTAAACCCGTGCCAGGACATGACGACTGTCGCACACTGACTGAATTAATGAGATGAGTTTCTGAACTCTCTCCTGAGTAGGATAAACATATCCTGTCTCTAGATCGAAGAACATCCCCAGGTAAACAAACTTCTGGGATGGAGTCAGCTCTGATTTTGGGAAATTGATCATCCAGCCTAAGTCTGTGAGAGTTTTCAAAACAATCTCCAGACTGGCCGACAAACTTTCCCGGGTGTGCGCTTTCAACAGCCAGTCGTCTATGTACGTGTGGACTGCTATGCTTCTCCTGCGGAGGTATGCGGTGATCGCAAGAACCACACGGGTGAAAACCCGAGGAGCCGTGGAAATTCCGAAGGGTAGCACCCTGAATTCCCACTGTCTGCCCTGGAATGCAAATCTCAGGAAGCGACGGAAACTCCTGTGTATGGGGATGTGGAAATAAGCGTCCTTCAAATCTATCGACGCTGTCCACATTCCCCTCTCTAACCCCGCCAACACCGAGCGCAGTCTCCATCTTGAAACTGGGCGTCTCTATGAACTTGTTCAATGGCTTGAGGTTGAGAATTGGTCTCCACCCTCCGGTGTTCTTTGTTACTAAGAACAGGGTTGAATAGAAGCCCGGACACCTCTGTGCCGGCTGAATAGCTCCTTTTTGTATGAGGGAATTTATTTCCTCCTCGATACACAACCTTTGATCTGGATCTCTCGGATTTGGAGTCCAGATCGGCACTAGAGACAGTCGCGATGGCGGGCCTGTCATCCAATCGGGATGATACCCGACTGAAAGCCATCGCAAGACTAAACGGTCCTGAGTTAACCGTTCCCACTCTTGCATGTGGTCGGCTAATCGGCCTCCCATCGGTCCACCTAGGGATAGAGGTGGACATAAGGAGTGCAAGAGCGGCACTGTCTCCTTTGCCAGAAACACCGGCGCGGTTCTCACCGCGGTAACCGTCCCATCAGGAACGATTACCCCGCCCAGATCCTCGCGCGCCACGACCAGCACCGCGCGCACCTCGGTGCGCGGGCGGCTGCCTGGCTGACTGCGCCTGAGGAGCCTGCGCCCCCCTCGCTGCTGGCCGAATCGCACGCGGCCGAGGCCGGCACTGCGATAGTGGTTGGCCTCTGACCTGGCCACTACCACCTCGAGCCTGCAGGGGACGATACGCAGGGGGTGCGGCACGAACGTTGGCACGACGAAGCACCTCAAACTGTTCGCGCAGCGCTCTCTGGTTATTGACCAGAGTAACCGTCTCCTGGAGGTGTCTACATCCCTCACCTCCAAAGAGACCAGGACCTGTCATAGGCATACGTAGTAGCCTATTGTAGAGGTCCTGGGACGGGCACAGATTATCCAAGGCAAAAGTGCGCCTTGCCCGGACACTCCTGGTCACCGCCCGCGTCATACAGTCCAGAGCCAGGTTGATACCATCCTGGATGGCTCGCTGGACTGTGACCGGACTTGGCTGGCGCGATGCGGATGCTGTTACTACCCCTTGTAACAGCTGGGAGACGTGAGACAGAGCGGCAATCGAAGCCCTCCCACTCTCCTCCGCATCACGCAACGCGGCATTTGCCGAACGCAACGCGTTCGAACACAAGACTCCCGTGTCAGAACGGGAGCCTGGCCGCGCATCCTCACCCAAAGCCGCGCGGTCATCCACGCTCGGCTTTGGTACCACACCGTACCGCTGGTAGTCCAGGGGCACGATGCGGCAATGCCTGGCCACCTCGCGCGGGGCCTTAGCGAGACGTCCACTCGCCTTAATGGACGTCTCCGCCGCCTCGAACATGTCAGCGACATGCTCTGCCAGCGGCAGAGAAGGCATAGCGTTAGCAGTAGGCTTACCAGCTAACCACGGCCTGTGTTCACGCTGGCTAGCCGACTGCTCCACGGGCAGATCTGGTCTAACACTCACCAACCACTGGCAAGCGTCAGACCAATCCTCCTCCGTGGCTAGTTGCGAGCGCTCTACAAGACGGGGGCCTTCGTCTTCCTCCTGAGCACAAGCAACAGAGCTTGACGGCGGATACGCTGATATCCCTGGCAAGCCAGGGAGAGCATGCGGGCCTGATAATACCGGCATGCTAATCTCACTGGCTTGACCAGGAGCAGGCGCCGTGGTAGAGCGCGGGGCATATACCGCCCCACCACGGCCCCGGCCAGCACCAGCTACACTCTCGGCAAGCCGAGGTATGCGGTACCGCTGGCCTTCAGCGCCCAGGGCCACAGTCTGAACCGTGGATTCTACCCCTGGGAGAGTAGAACCGTGGAAAAAGGCGCCTGTATTCCCCGCGAGGGGCGCACAAACGTCATATTCCATGGCCACGTCTTCAGACGGCGACCCCAACAGGTAATCATCATCATCCTCCTGGCCAGAAAGATTAGACTCCGGGTCAGCAAAGAGAGCTAACCCGGACTGGCCAGGGAAGGTGCCATACGAGGTACTGGCAGCCGCGGTGTGCGGATACCCCTGGACTGATGAGCAGCCCGCGGGTTCCAGCGACGACCGTCCACGGTCCCTATTGGGTGCGGCAATAAGCCTGCTGCCAGGGCCGTGGAACACCCCCTCTAATGGGGCCACCTCTGAATCTTCAAACAACGGAAGCGTACTAAGGAACGTTGATTCAGAGGTGGGGATTACCTGCTCCGAAGCAGATGATGAGGTCAATAAAGGATTTGGTCCAGGAAGCATGCCACGAAGCAACTCTGGAACCAAATCCTTGATTGTCCTCCTCATCTCTCCCAACATCTCGGACCGGAAGGCCTCCATGTCCACCGCGGACGAGGCCTTCCTCTTACCCTTCTTACTTACGACCTCTTTTTTCAGCTTCTTTTTCTCCTCCTCCAACTTGTCCTTCGCCTGCAAGCACAAGAATTCGGACATTAGCTCGCCCCCCCAGTGCTTACATATCTCGCAATTAAGCAAGGGACCACAGGGGCTACACTGAAAACATAGATGAGGGCCAAACTTGTCCCTCAAAAATCGTCCACAGGACGCACAACCAGGTCTCTGAAAAAGGCCAAAGGACGAGGAGTATGAGCAAACTAGTTAAGCTTAGAAACTCACCAACTCAAGAGAAGGAAATGATCATAAAGATCATAATTTTTATCAGAAACCAGCTTCGGACAACTTTAATTGTAAATAAAGAGCAAAGCTGATTATGACGTCATTAATCCTATGACAGGACAAAATCGATCCCAACAAACATCCCAGTGCAAGGACGAATTGTATCTCTAACCAGAACATGTGCAGAATGGACATTTCGACTACACAAGCATCAGATAAATACTGATAACAATGGCAAATAGTGTTAATTATCTCCCTTTCTCATATCAATAATTAATACCTGACACCTTGTCTAGACAAACCATCCAACCTGATGAACTGGAGAACTCCACCACTGAACGCCTCTTAACTCTCTCCACCTCAAGGGGAAGGAATTGGATCAAGAGGGCAAAGTGAGAAGACCTTTATAATAGGCCTCCAACTCACTGGGCATAGAATTTTTGGTTAGATAACCTAACAGTATTAGTAGGAAATGGAACCATGGTGGAGAGACACAAACCCTCTGCTGATGTCATGTCCTTATTTCTCCTTCACACAGACCTGTGGACATAAACACAAAGAGAGATTAGTCTTATATAGCACCTAGTTGAAAAAACCCAACTAATTAAGGCGCTTATCACGTTTAGCGAGAGTCCCGGAAACACATTACAACGGGACAAAACTCGCTAATTTTACTAGAAGTCACCTGATTTAAAGGTCCAAGGCCCTCCTGTGGCGAAGTCACTCTCTCAGCCATCTTTGTCAGCGGTAAACTTCTATCTAATAGTCTTAAAAAGCTTTGAAAAGAGTATAGAAAGATTCTATCATGAAAGCATGTGTTGTCTCTCAGCCAATAAATTAGCACCAATAAATTAGCAAAGAGGAAGTGCTAGTCTGCGCATGCGCGGTGGTGGGGCTGGCATCCGCCAGACTACGCTCTGACTCCCTGCCCAGTAGGGGCACCTAACTGTTTTAATCTGAGTGTTTATTGAGTGAAAGCCAATATTTAGCAATATCAAAAGTATTAGGGAGGTAAGTATACTCTTGATGTGAAATGTAGAATGCATTCAGTTTTGCCATAAATCCGCCACCGGGAAGCAGGTTGACGCGGCGTAGTGACATCCACTGCCCTATTCAATGGGGTCCCTGTGGATGATATTATGTCGGTGGCTCAGTGGCACTGTGAGTCAAGTTTTACAGACCATTATCTCCGTGACACCTCTAATCCTCTCGCCTTGTCGATTTTGAAAAAATAACTAGGCATATATTTTTGATGGGGTTTCCTCATTGCTTATATATTTCACAATTAATTTATGGAAACAACCACTAATTTGGGACTACATCGATCTTCACCAATGGGAAGAGGATGTCAGCAGCCATTTCAACAAGGTCAGTCTTGTGTATGTGTTGTCCATTGTTGATTGTCTTGTCACGTTACCCGTTATTAATATGATGATGGTTTTGAGTATTTATGTGGTTCATTGTTGAGAGTATACGAAAATGGAGTTTTTTCGTCTCTGTCCTGTAGTACATGGCACTTGTACGTAGAGAGCGTATAGGACATTGAGGTCATTCGACTCTTCCTCCCAGGAAGGAGGGGGGGGAGCGCATATGACATTCTGTCATCTCTCATACATCGGGGGTGTTATCCGATGGTTAGTCAAATCCTGACTGTTTTTTCATACAGTTTCAGAAGTTTAAGTGCCTTAAACGCAGAAAAGCGTATAGGGATGAGCTGGTCTTTTGACCTCGCCTCCCTCCCGCCGAATTCACTATCGAATTCTGGCAATATCAAAAGTATTAGGGAGGTTAAGTATACTCTTGATGTGAAATAAACGAAATCAAGGATTTCTTTTTTCACGAGAGAGTTGATACTTACCTCCCTAGATACGGACCCGGCCTCTCCACCCCACAGAGGCTCGGTCTTCAGGCTCTTTATAGGCTGTTTAAGTGGCTTCCATCCCATCTGATGTGGCTCCATGTAGATCATACCACATCGACTGACCGTGGCGGGCAACGCCTGCTCCAGATCCGCCGGCTCAAAGATCAGGTTCATCTTATTACTCATCTGTATAATCTCACCACTCATCAGGCAAAGCTGTGAACATATAATCATGGGAGGAATAGCCGAGTATCTGTGCATATGTAGTTAAATGAAAGTAATAAACATCATTCACCAATGACATGATTGTGATACTATTGCAATAACCGGCTAGCTCAAAATTAGCGTTGTTTGATTTTTGACAAGATTTCTCTTAACAGGATTCATGTGATAATCTTTTAACACTGACGTTATTGATTTTCGGATATTATCAAGGACATTTACAGTGATAAAAGATTATCACATATGAATCCTGTTATTAGTTTAAATCCATATAACTGCAATATTGTCTTGCCATATGCTTACTACATTACATCTAGCTAGGGGCTACAGTTTAACCCATAACAAAAACTGCTATTAAATCAGATTTTGGTCTCATTTTGCACTAACATCATCCAAATTTCACAGCGTATGTATCATGTTATCGAACAATGTACAAAATATTTCTTATATTTTGATACACTGTCCAATACATTCACAGCCGAGCATATCCTGGACCTGATGAAGTAAAACGTGCCATATATGGGCAGATTGGCGGAGCAGCCTGATTGCGCATAACGCTCACTTGTCGTCTGTTTGTGTACGTATTAAATTTGCTTATGTCAGTGTGAGAATCAGGCTGCTCCACCTACTTGCCCTTGTATGGTCTATTTGACCGTGTCTGCTAAATAAGGCAATGTATTTCTCATGATTCATAGCAGTAACTAGGACAAGATGGTTGGCGCACTGGATCGGGTGCGCTGATAGTCAGCCGAGAATGCTCAGTGTGGCAAAAATAAGAAATATTTTGCAATAAAGTGGATATTTTTTGATAACAGGCTACTTACGGTACACGTGTGTGAAATTTGGGTGATGTAAGTGCAAAACCTTAGAAGCGAGATGAAAAATCTTGATTTAATTGTAAGATTTTTGTATGGTTCAAACTGTAGCCTCAGGCTAAACGAAATCAAGGATTTCTTTTTTCACGAGAGAGTTGATACTTACCTCCCTAATACTTTTGATATTGCTAAATATTGGCTTTCACTCAATAAACACTCAGATTAAAACAGTTAGGTGCCCCTACTGGGCAGGGAGTCAGAGCGTAGTCTGGCGGATGCCAGCCCCACCACCGCGCATGCGCAGACTAGCACTTCCTCTGACTAATTTATTGGCTGATACACATGCAACTATAAAGAGCCTGAAGACCGAGCCTCTGTGGGGTGGAGAGGCCGGGTCCGTATCTAGGGAGGTAAGTATCAACTCTCTCGTGAAAAAAGAAATCCTTGATTTCGTTTATTTCACATCAAGAGTATACTTACCTCCCTAATACTTTTGATATTGCCAGAATTCGACAGTGAATTCGGCGGGGAGGGAGGCGAGGTCAAAAGACCAGCTCATCCCTATACGCTTTTCTGCGTTTAAGGCACTTAAACTTCTGAAACTGTATGAAAAAACAGTCAGGATTTGACTAACCGAATGTCATATGCGCTCCCCC
>JAVVLW010000044.1:0-33494 GCA_034401795.1 Chaetoderma sp. LZ-2023a | reverse complement strand
TGTTATTCTCACACCTTAATCGCCTGAAACGAACCGGCGTACTAACCCATGCTACAGTTAGATAAGCTCGATATAATTAAGCAATCACGCCTTTTGTATTAGCTGTTTGACTTCAGTAGCGCCAAAGGCGCACATTGATCTAAAGCAGGTCTTCGGGTTTAGTTTGATCTTTTGTGGAGAGACTGAATTAATAGTTAATCAGTAGTCACCATTGTAGTAATTCTCCTATAAATATGTAAGAATTATCAGTTGCCATTAGACCAGTTTTTTCGCTGCATGACGAAGACCATTACGTCGAAAGCGCTCCAGCAACTGACAGTGTAAGCTTTAATTTTATATATATATAATAATCTTGTATTAATTGTTCTTATTTTTCAGTCTCTAAATTGTTTCAACACATATCGCTCTAGTTAATATTTGGTAGTTAACTTTTTTGAACTTTTCTGACTAAATTTGACATAAATCTGTAGAAATTTGATTACGTTCTAAAATGGCCAAGAATTTCAACGGCCCAGTGGGTAAAGGACGCAAATCTGGCAACCCAGCGTCCAACTTTTCTTCAACCAAAAGTGCTCCTAACCAGTCTGTTCAGGCCTTTCAGAGACTGGTTAAGATGTACTTCCATGTGTTGCAATGCTTGCATCACTATGGTCTTTTACGAGAGCATTTGGCATCAGACTCTCTCCCGAAATCTCTCAGCATGAAAATGGAGGAGATGAACTCGTTTTTCTGCCCTGCCTTACGAGATGACGAATTTTTGAAATCGACCAGCATGATAAACCAAATTTGGGCTCATAGCTGCTTAGAAAATTTAATCAACCATTATCGAAGCAAATTGGACAAATTAAAGGCAGAGGTAAAAGTGGCCGAATCTAATGTAATTCTTGATCTAGACAGAGCCAAAGGCATAGCATTGAAATGGGGTAGGCAAAATTTTGGAAATAAATTGGCCACAACGACAATCACAAATTTTTGGAAATTTTTGGCAGAAATAGCTAGTGATAAGCAAAATAGAGTGATGTCTCTACCAACACCGGCGGCCACACCGAGTACAGGTTCAGGTTATCATTCAACAATGACTAACAAACGACAACGGTCACCAACCACCTTCACACCCTCGCCTACCACTTCCAAGCGGACGAATCTGTATACATCACCAACACCAGCACCTGGTGTTGATGATGTAACAGAGTCATGGCCGGCTCTCCCAAAGACAAATTCTCCTCCTGTGCGCCGTTGTCGGGTTGTTACTCACTGTTCCCCCAATCTACCACCTAGCAACTCTTCCTCATCTCTTCCACTATCTTCTCCTCGCCACCTTCTGACTCGATCTTCTCCTCTTCCTCCTTCTCCTCTCTCAATCCCGCCTCCTCCTCTTCCTCCTCAAACTTCTTCTCTTCATGCATCTCCTCTCTCAATCCCGCCTCCTCCTCTTCCTCCTCAACCTTCTTCTCTTTATGCATCTCCTCTCTCAATCCCGCCTCTTGCTCCTCATACTCAATCTTCTCCTCTTGCATCTCCTCTCTCCATCCCTCCTCCTCCTCTTCCTCCTACGCTTCATCTCTCTTCTCCTCACGCACCTTCTTCTGCTCCTCTTCTTCTGTCTCCACCTCCTCTCCCTCCTATGGAGAATAATAGTAACCTGTCTGACAGGAAGTTTGCTAAGTACCGTCATCAATCGCATAGCAAGGGCCTGTGGAGGATCCCCAGAATCACCAAAAAGATTCTGATGATAGGGTCCTCTAATCTAGCCCGAATTGATTTAGATGTCCATCCTGACATCCAGGTTGAGTGCTATCCTGGTGCCGCATTATCACATTTCAGAACAATGGCTATGCGACACCAGGATGGCCCTAGCCCGGAGAAGATCATCTTGAATATTGGCATCAACTCCAAAAATGAGCATCCAACCAAAGCCTCAAGCCATTTACGGTTCATGGCTCGTGAATTTAAAAACACCTTCCCTAATGCGGAGTTGCACTTTGCTGAGATTAACTTCTCTGATAGCTTGTCAGACAGGCAAAGGTACTGTCTCAAGCGTATCAACGAATCAGCAAGGTCCAACTGCCACGTTGATAAGGTCATCCCCAAAATTTCTGATGCGAATTTTCATGTTGAGAAGGATAGAATCCATTGGACGAAAGAAACAGCTAATTGTATTTATAACCATTGGTTGACGGTACTTAGTTTAAACTAAATGTGGGTCAAGGCAATAGCTCCCCTAACATAGGATTAGGAACAAACCTTGTCAATTTAGCAGCTGACTATGATCTCTCACCATCTGAAAAATCAATTCTCGATCGTGGTCTTACTTTTATACCAACTCCAAAACCAAAAACAGGATTAGATTTGCTTTTAGACACAGGTCTTATTGAAGTAGCTAATTTTGGTCATTCAGTAAAAATAGCCCATCATTTTCGAAATTTAAATGGAGAGTCAAAACCATTCACTGGAAAATCCGGTTGGGACCCTCCAGATAGGCTAGTTGATGACAATGTTAAAGCAACCATAAAAACGGTTGCTGGTATAGCCAGATCATTGCCAGTTACAAACAATAAGCAAAACCTTTCATTTCTCGAACAACAGGCTATCAACAAATTACGTAGAAATCAAAATATTATTATAAAACCAGCCGATAAAGGTTCAGCAACTGTGATTATGTCTAGAGAAAACTACATCCGCGAGGCCGAAAGGCAGTTAACTAACACCAGGCATTACAGAAAACTTGATAATTTAATTTGGCCTCAAAACCGACAAAATTTCATTGAAATACTTAATTCATTGCATACAGATAAGTACATCGATAAGAAACAGCTAAAGTATCTGCTAGGTGAGAATAATCCACAAAATCGGACATTTTATATCTTGCCTAAAATCCATAAACCTATCAGCACCTGGTTAGATCCATTGACACCTCCTGGACGACCCATCATTTCAGACTGTGGCAGTGAGTCTTATGGCATTTCAGAATATATTGATTACTATTTAAAGCCCATTGCTAATAGACACAAGAGCTTTCTCAAGAACACTGAACACTTTCTTTCAAAGTTATCCAAATTGTCAGTTCCGAAAGATGCATATTTAGTCACATTAGACATAGATGCTATGTATACCAATATAGATATTGATGCTGGAGTCAATGCTATTAAGAATTCTTTTGTCAAATTTCCTGATCCAGATCGACCAGACACGGAAATTCTAAAATTATTAGAGCTAAGTCTTAAAGGAAACGATTTCCAATTTAATGGTGAAAATTACCTTCAAATCTGTGGATGCGCAATGGGTAAACGATTCAGCCCAAATTTTGCCACGATTTATGTTGCGGAGTGGGAAGTGGAGGCACTGAACAAATCAACCAAAAAGCCTCTTCTTTACCTCAGATATCTAGATGACATCTTCATAGTTTGGCAACATTCAGAAGAAGACTTTTGGGAATTTTTTCGCATTTTAAATAACCAAGATTCAAACATCAAGCTAAAAGCTACTATTAGTGGAACATCGGTTGACTTTTTAGATGTCACGATCTATAAGGGTCCTCAATTTGATTCCTCTGGAAAATTAGAATATAAAGTATTCTTTAAGCCAACAGACTCACATCAGCTGCTTCACAAAAAATCATTTCATCCTCCACACACATTTAAAGGTTTGATCAAATCGCAAATCATAAGATTTTTTCGAAACTCTAGCAACAGGCAAAATCTGAATAGTGCATGCTCTACTCTGTTTGATGCTTTGAAAGCACGAGGCTATTCAGCCCGTTTTCTTCGAAAAATTAAAGCAGACACCATCAATGAGCTTGAAAATCTAAAACCTCATAGCGGACCCGAGTTTGAACCTGTCCAAATTAAACACAATAAACCAATCATGTGCGATGGATCAGTTTCTAAATGCGACAAATATAGATGCAAAGTAAACAACTATATTGTAAACCAACAAACATTCCTGAGCTTTCAAACTAAAAATGAATATCATATCCGAACTAATATGCATTGTGATTCTGAGAATGTAGTCTATTTGATCAATTGTGCCCTTTGCCAGAAACAGTATGTTGGTGAAACAAAAAATGCATTTAGAGTGCGTGCTAGACGCCACGTTTCTGATATTAACACCTCAGCAGATACGCCAATTGCTCAACATTTCCAACTTCCGGATCATTCAGTTGAACATCATTTTGAAATCATGCCAATAGAACAGATTCCGACCTTCGATAGTGAGGAAGAAACGAGTTCGTTTCGCAAAATCCGAGAGGGCCATTGGATTAGAACACTCCAAACAAAAGCACCATTTGGAATAAATGTAGATTCGGGAATATCACAAAAGAACAAAATTATCCCATTTCAACTCATATACAATAGACGTAATGTTGAATTAGCGAAAACCATGAAAGACGAATATTCACAGTTGCAATCTAAATTAAAGGAACCGATCAAAGCACGACCAGTAATAGCTTACAATAGAAATCCAAACCTGAAAGATTTGCTAGTAAGATCAAAGTTAGACCTTATGGTTCCTGATAACAATGACAAGGTTTCATCCCTCCCTACCTATTCTTAAATAAATCTAATCCCAACCAAAATCAATGGTGGGGCAACATGAAATCATATCCGTAGGACATCTTTTAATTTTGTGTCTGCAAAAGTGCGTGCGTGCGTGCGTGCGTGCGTGCGTGCGTTCGTTCGTTCGTTCGTTCGTTCGTTCGTTCGTTCGTGCGTCCGGGCGTTTGTTCGTATGTGTGTATGGGTGTGTGCTCGTACATCCGTACGTGTGTGCATCTATACTTGCGTGGGTGTATGTGTGCGTGTGTATGTGGGTGTGGGTGCATTAATTCGTGAGTACATTAGTGCCTGGGTGTGTGCGTGCATGCATTCGTGCGTCCGTTCGTGCATGCGTTCATGCATGCATTATTGCGTGCATTCGTGCATGTATTACTGTGTGCATGTATTATTGCGTGCATTCGTTCAGATGCGTGCGTGCGTGCGTGCGTGCGTGCGTGCGTGCGTGCGTGCGTGCGTGCGTGCGTGCGTGCGTATGTACGTGCGTATGTACGTGCGTATGTGTATGTGTGTGCATTCGTGTGTCTGATTTCTCTATAATGTAGGATCAATCCCAGCCTTTACCTGTTAAAGCGACCTACTGATTAATTCACTTTACCCCAACTAATCTCAAGGGGGGACCACTCTAAGTAAATCTAAACTTGGTCTCGATAGGACAAATTTAGGCAAAGAAATTTGTAATTAAATTCCTGTGCCAATGCGTTATTTTTCAATGTAAAGACGGACTTGCTTGTGCCAGGCCTCCATATTTGTCCCAAATCAAACAATTTTAAACTGTTTACATGTACAAATACACTGTCGGAATTGGTCTGTTGGTAGCTGATATTTCGTTTGCACGGTCGTCCATACGTGCAATCGTCCATGCGTTCGTTCGTTCGTTCGTTCGTTCGTTCGTTCGTTCGTTCGTTCGTTCGTTCGTTCGTTCGTTCGTTCGTTCGTTCGTTCGTTCGTTCGTTCGTTCGTTCGTTCGTTCGTTCGTTCGGGCGGGCGGGCGGGCGGGCGGGCGTCCGTGCGGGCGTCCGTGCGTATGTGCGTGCATGCGTTCATATGTGCGTTTATTCATTCATTCATTCGTTCGTTCATCCACCTATCTGTTCACTCATCCTGTCACCTGTCCTTGGCCTCTCTATTGGTTTACTGGTCTGTGCCTCCCAGACATCAATTGATTGTCTATGTGGATGGACTGATGGATGGATTACTGGGTGGGTGGCCGGGTGGGTGCATGGATTGTTTGGACATATATGTTTGTAAAGGTACAAACCACCTCTCTTCCGCAACCACCTGCCGTATTTTATTCTTATATTTTCAACAGCCGCACCAACTCATTGCAAAGAAGCAATTAGCGCTTTGCAATGACTAAGTGAATAAATTAAACCAAATTCGGAAATGAAATTGTAGCTTTCACCCATTTGCCTATTCATTTGTTCAGTCGTCTAGTCACCCACCGGGTGTCTGTCTATCAGTTTACAAATCTGTTCTCCCCTTAATCAAGTATTTGTTTAGGTGGATGGCAGGATGGACTGATGGATGGATTAATATGCTGGTGTCTGGGCGGGTGAATGAGTGCATGGGTTGTTGGACATATAAGCTTACAAAGCTCAAACAACCTGTGACTTACAACCACCTCTCTTTAGAAGGAATCTCACTAGACCAACAACATTCAGTCAATCCACAATGGATCATCCTATGTCAGAAAGACCTGCTCAAAACTATTTGTTTATTCCTATTTTCGAACACAGGGCAACACCAACTTATTACAAAGAAGTAATCAATGCTTTGTAATGACTGAGTGAACCGATTTGCCCAGATCAAAAAACTGTATAACTCCTAACTGTCCAAATTTGTTCCTATTTTCGAACACACGGCAACGCCAACTTATTACAAAGAAGTAATCAACGCTTTGTAATGACTGAGTGAACCGATTCGCCAAGATCAAATAACTGTATAACTTGTCAGAATTTGTTTTAATAATCTTTATTCAGGAAACCTGTCCCTTGCAGTACTCAAACAACAAGTAAATTACTCTCCGCCGCCATGATTAAACATATCTCGGCAGCATTTGATCTAATGACTGACCAAATAGCCCTCATTGTTATTCTCACACCTTAATCGCCTGAAACGAACCGGCGTACTAACCCATGCTACAGTTAGATAAGCTCGATATAATTAAGCAATCACGCCTTTTGTATTAGCTGTTTGACTTCAGTAGCGCCAAAGGCGCACATTGATCTAAAGCAGGTCTTCGGGTTTAGTTTGATCTTTTGTGGAGAGACTGAATTAATAGTTAATCAGTAGTCACCATTGTAGTAATTCTCCTATAAATATGTAAGAATTATCAGTTGCCATTAGACCAGTTTTTTCGCTGCATGACGAAGACCATTACGTCGAAAGCGCTCCAGCAACTGACAGTGTAAGCTTTAATTTTATATATATATAATAATCTTGTATTAATTGTTCTTATTTTTCAGTCTCTAAATTGTTTCAACACATATCGCTCTAGTTAATATTTGGTAGTTAACTTTTTTGAACTTTTCTGACTAAATTTGACATAAATCTGTAGAAATTTGATTACGTTCTAAAATGGCCAAGAATTTCAACGGCCCAGTGGGTAAAGGACGCAAATCTGGCAACCCAGCGTCCAACTTTTCTTCAACCAAAAGTGCTCCTAACCAGTCTGTTCAGGCCTTTCAGAGACTGGTTAAGATGTACTTCCATGTGTTGCAATGCTTGCATCACTATGGTCTTTTACGAGAGCATTTGGCATCAGACTCTCTCCCGAAATCTCTCAGCATGAAAATGGAGGAGATGAACTCGTTTTTCTGCCCTGCCTTACGAGATGACGAATTTTTGAAATCGACCAGCATGATAAACCAAATTTGGGCTCATAGCTGCTTAGAAAATTTAATCAACCATTATCGAAGCAAATTGGACAAATTAAAGGCAGAGGTAAAAGTGGCCGAATCTAATGTAATTCTTGATCTAGACAGAGCCAAAGGCATAGCATTGAAATGGGGTAGGCAAAATTTTGGAAATAAATTGGCCACAACGACAATCACAAATTTTTGGAAATTTTTGGCAGAAATAGCTAGTGATAAGCAAAATAGAGTGATGTCTCTACCAACACCGGCGGCCACACCGAGTACAGGTTCAGGTTATCATTCAACAATGACTAACAAACGACAACGGTCACCAACTACCTTCACACCCTCGCCTACCACTTCCAAGCGGACGAATCTGTATACATCACCAACACCAGCACCTGGTGTTGATGATGTAACAGAGTCATGGCCGGCTCTCCCAAAGACAAATTCTCCTCCTGTGCGCCGTTGTCGGGTTGTTACTCACTGTTCCCCCAATCTACCACCTAGCAACTCTTCCTCATCTCTTCCACTATCTTCTCCTCGCCACCTTCTGACTCGATCTTCTCCTCTTCCTCCTTCTCCTCTCTCAATCCCGCCTCCTCCTCTTCCTCCTCAAACTTCTTCTCTTCATGCATCTCCTCTCTCAATCCCGCCTCCTCCTCTTCCTCCTCAACCTTCTTCTCTTTATGCATCTCCTCTCTCAATCCCGCCTCTTGCTCCTCATACTCAATCTTCTCCTCTTGCATCTCCTCTCTCCATCCCTCCTCCTCCTCTTCCTCCTACGCTTCATCTCTCTTCTCCTCACGCACCTTCTTCTGCTCCTCTTCTTCTGTCTCCACCTCCTCTCCCTCCTATGGAGAATAATAGTAACCTGTCTGACAGGAAGTTTGCTAAGTACCGTCATCAATCGCATAGCAAGGGCCTGTGGAGGATCCCCAGAATCACCAAAAAGATTCTGATGATAGGGTCCTCTAATCTAGCCCGAATTGATTTAGATGTCCATCCTGACATCCAGGTTGAGTGCTATCCTGGTGCCGCATTATCACATTTCAGAACAATGGCTATGCGACACCAGGATGGCCCTAGCCCGGAGAAGATCATCTTGAATATTGGCATCAACTCCAAAAATGAGCATCCAACCAAAGCCTCAAGCCATTTACGGTTCATGGCTCGTGAATTTAAAAACACCTTCCCTAATGCGGAGTTGCACTTTGCTGAGATTAACTTCTCTGATAGCTTGTCAGACAGGCAAAGGTACTGTCTCAAGCGTATCAACGAATCAGCAAGGTCCAACTGCCACGTTGATAAGGTCATCCCCAAAATTTCTGATGCGAATTTTCATGTTGAGAAGGATAGAATCCATTGGACGAAAGAAACAGCTAATTGTATTTATAACCATTGGTTGACGGTACTTAGTTTAAACTAAATGTGGGTCAAGGCAATAGCTCCCCTAACATAGGATTAGGAACAAACCTTGTCAATTTAGCAGCTGACTATGATCTCTCACCATCTGAAAAATCAATTCTCGATCGTGGTCTTACTTTTATACCAACTCCAAAACCAAAAACAGGATTAGATTTGCTTTTAGACACAGGTCTTATTGAAGTAGCTAATTTTGGTCATTCAGTAAAAATAGCCCATCATTTTCGAAATTTAAATGGAGAGTCAAAACCATTCACTGGAAAATCCGGTTGGGACCCTCCAGATAGGCTAGTTGATGACAATGTTAAAGCAACCATAAAAACGGTTGCTGGTATAGCCAGATCATTGCCAGTTACAAACAATAAGCAAAACCTTTCATTTCTCGAACAACAGGCTATCAACAAATTACGTAGAAATCAAAATATTATTATAAAACCAGCCGATAAAGGTTCAGCAACTGTGATTATGTCTAGAGAAAACTACATCCGCGAGGCCGAAAGGCAGTTAACTAACACCAGGCATTACAGAAAACTTGATAATTTAATTTGGCCTCAAAACCGACAAAATTTCATTGAAATACTTAATTCATTGCATACAGATAAGTACATCGATAAGAAACAGCTAAAGTATCTGCTAGGTGAGAATAATCCACAAAATCGGACATTTTATATCTTGCCTAAAATCCATAAACCTATCAGCACCTGGTTAGATCCATTGACACCTCCTGGACGACCCATCATTTCAGACTGTGGCAGTGAGTCTTATGGCATTTCAGAATATATTGATTACTATTTAAAGCCCATTGCTAATAGACACAAGAGCTTTCTCAAGAACACTGAACACTTTCTTTCAAAGTTATCCAAATTGTCAGTTCCGAAAGATGCATATTTAGTCACATTAGACATAGATGCTATGTATACCAATATAGATATTGATGCTGGAGTCAATGCTATTAAGAATTCTTTTGTCAAATTTCCTGATCCAGATCGACCAGACACGGAAATTCTAAAATTATTAGAGCTAAGTCTTAAAGGAAACGATTTCCAATTTAATGGTGAAAATTACCTTCAAATCTGTGGATGCGCAATGGGTAAACGATTCAGCCCAAATTTTGCCACGATTTATGTTGCGGAGTGGGAAGTGGAGGCACTGAACAAATCAACCAAAAAGCCTCTTCTTTACCTCAGATATCTAGATGACATCTTCATAGTTTGGCAACATTCAGAAGAAGACTTTTGGGAATTTTTTCGCATTTTAAATAACCAAGATTCAAACATCAAGCTAAAAGCTACTATTAGTGGAACATCGGTTGACTTTTTAGATGTCACGATCTATAAGGGTCCTCAATTTGATTCCTCTGGAAAATTAGAATATAAAGTATTCTTTAAGCCAACAGACTCACATCAGCTGCTTCACAAAAAATCATTTCATCCTCCACACACATTTAAAGGTTTGATCAAATCGCAAATCATAAGATTTTTTCGAAACTCTAGCAACAGGCAAAATCTGAATAGTGCATGCTCTACTCTGTTTGATGCTTTGAAAGCACGAGGCTATTCAGCCCGTTTTCTTCGAAAAATTAAAGCAGACACCATCAATGAGCTTGAAAATCTAAAACCTCATAGCGGACCCGAGTTTGAACCTGTCCAAATTAAACACAATAAACCAATCATGTGCGATGGATCAGTTTCTAAATGCGACAAATATAGATGCAAAGTAAACAACTATATTGTAAACCAACAAACATTCCTGAGCTTTCAAACTAAAAATGAATATCATATCCGAACTAATATGCATTGTGATTCTGAGAATGTAGTCTATTTGATCAATTGTGCCCTTTGCCAGAAACAGTATGTTGGTGAAACAAAAAATGCATTTAGAGTGCGTGCTAGACGCCACGTTTCTGATATTAACACCTCAGCAGATACGCCAATTGCTCAACATTTCCAACTTCCGGATCATTCAGTTGAACATCATTTTGAAATCATGCCAATAGAACAGATTCCGACCTTCGATAGTGAGGAAGAAACGAGTTCGTTTCGCAAAATCCGAGAGGGCCATTGGATTAGAACACTCCAAACAAAAGCACCATTTGGAATAAATGTAGATTCGGGAATATCACAAAAGAACAAAATTATCCCATTTCAACTCATATACAATAGACGTAATGTTGAATTAGCGAAAACCATGAAAGACGAATATTCACAGTTGCAATCTAAATTAAAGGAACCGATCAAAGCACGACCAGTAATAGCTTACAATAGAAATCCAAACCTGAAAGATTTGCTAGTAAGATCAAAGTTAGACCTTATGGTTCCTGATAACAATGACAAGGTTTCATCCCTCCCTACCTATTCTTAAATAAATCTAATCCCAACCAAAATCAATGGTGGGGCAACATGAAATCATATCCGTAGGACATCTTTTAATTTTGTGTCTGCAAAAGAGTGTGTGTGTGTGTGTGTGTGTGTGTGTGTGTGTGTGTGTATGCGTGCGTGCGTGCGTTCGTTCGTTCGTTCGTTCGTTCGTTCGTTCGTTCGTGCGTCCGGGCGTTTGTTCGTATGTGTGTATGGGTGTGTGCTCGTACATCCGTACGTGTGTGCATCTATACTTGCGTGGGTGTATGTGTGCGTGTGTATGTGGGTGTGGGTGCATTAATTCGTGAGTACATTAGTGCCTGGGTGTGTGCGTGCATGCATTCGTGCGTCCGTTCGTGCATGCGTTCATGCATGCATTATTGCGTGCATTCGTGCATGTATTACTGTGTGCATGTATTATTGCGTGCATTCGTTCAGATGTGTGCGTGCGTGCGTGCGTGCGTGCGTGCGTGCGTGCGTGCGTGCGTGCGTGCGTGTACGTGCGTATGTACGTGCGTATGTACGTGCGTATGTACGTGCGTATGTGTATGTGTGTGCATTCGTGTGTGTGATTTCTCTATAATGTAGGATCAATCCCAGCCTTTACCTGTTAAAGCGACCTACTGATTAATTCACTTTACCCCAACTAATCTCAAGGGGGGACCACTCTAAGTAAATCTAAACTTGGTCTCGATAGGACAAATTTAGGCAAAGAAATTTTTAATTAAATTCCTGTGCCAATGCGTTTTTTTCAATGTAAAGACAGACAGACAGACAGACAGACAGACAGACAGACAGACAGACAGACAGACAGACAGACAGACAGACAGACAGACAGACAGACAGACAGACAGACAGACAGACAGACAGACAGACAGACAGACAGACAGACAGACAGACAGACAGACAGACAGACAGACAGACAGACAGACAGACAGACAGACAGACAGACAGACAGACAGACAGACAGACAGACAGACAGACAGACAGACAGACAGACAGACAGACAGACAGACAGACAGACAGACAGACAGACAGACAGACAGACAGACAGACAGACAGACAGACAGACAGACAGACAGACAGACAGACAGACAGACAGACAGACAGACAGACAGACAGACAGACAGACAGACAGACAGACAGACAGACAGACAGACAGACAGACAGACAGACAGACAGACAGACAGACAGACAGACAGACAGACAGACAGACAGACAGACAGACAGACAGACAGACAGACAGACAGACAGACAGACAGACAGACAGACAGACAGACAGACAGACAGACAGACAGACAGACAGACAGACAGACAGACAGACAGACAGACAGACAGACAGACAGACAGACAGACAGACAGACAGACAGACAGACAGACAGACAGACAGACAGACAGACAGACAGACAGACAGACAGACAGACAGACAGACAGACAGACAGACAGACAGACAGACAGACAGACAGACAGACAGACAGACAGACAGACAGACAGACAGGCAGGCAGGCAGGCAGGCAGGCAATTCCATGCCTGCCCAACCGCCAAATAAGATACCGTAAAAATAGCGGATAATTTCAATTTACAATATGCCCGATGTGCAATGTCCTCAATCTTACAACGATGATGACGACCAGACTATGATTATTACTGCTGATACAGTATATATGGGATTACAGAATATTTGATGCGTAACATTCTGCGATCACACGAGCAATCCCCATTAAATGGCGTGCTGCAAATGTCTCCATTTACCACTTTGAATTCAGGTATGCTGCATATGCATCCATTTATTAGTCCGAGCTCTAGAAATGTATACACCGTGTATAGTGTAGAAAATCTATTCTCTTTATCCTTGTTCTTGCCATACGAGCTCATTCATAGACCAGTTATAGGAGGGGTGGGGGTTGTTGTGGTGGCAGATGATCATCCCACTCATTGCGGCCTTAGACTTTACTTCGACCCTGCTGCCGGTTAACCGGTACCGTACTCTCTATAATTACCTGGTATTAGATGCCACTGAGCTAAGGTTGTCAATGTTTCCGAGTATCACACCTCAACGTGTACAGGAATACATCTACTGTACATCAAGCGCCAGCAATCAATGCTAAAAGAATACTACCATCTCTAAATGCTTGTATCGTAGTGAGTACCTCGTGCATTAGAACAAACATGCACACCTGCACTCACCATAAGCGCCACAGTTTATAAGTGCTATCTACGCATTTCCTGCACACGCATACCATATGCACACATTCCACTAGGACGCGGGGATGGCATCAAGTACGCCAGTGACAACAGTCGATTCCAGTGTGCCACCAGTTACCGAAACCCTGCGCACACACACATCTGATGCATGCATTTCACCAACAGAATACACGGATAGGGACATAGGGGACATTGCAGAGCGTACTGTGCAATTCAACAGTACACCAGCGCCATTACCCCTACCCCTTATTTGAGAGAGCGATGACGATGCTGACAGCGAAATTGACTCAAATTACGCTCTCAACGTCCCATGCTCTAATACTCACTAGGATTACGCACACCGCGCCTTGAGGCATCAAATGGACGCAAGGGAACGCACATTTTCGGGGTTTGCCCAGATGAATTCAGCAAGAGAGTAGGGAGAGCCCATGCAGTATCCATACTCTCGCATGAGTTTTCTGAGCCGCATGGCGCCCTGTACAACACATATGGACGCGCGCACGACTATGCTGTATACACCTTAGAAGCCAGAGAAGCCATGTGCCCTATGTGGGGAAACACTGACTTAAGATACGACCGTGACGCTTCGCCTGTGGTGGCCGCCGAGGACGGTCTCCGGCTAGAATTACGAAGAAATATGTTAGAACAAGCGTTAGAACAGAAAGAACTAGCAGAAGAACAAACAGCCAGAATATCATGAATGGAGGCACGCGTGGTACGCATGGTTGAACAATTCCTCAGTCAATCAAAGACTGTGTTCCATAGTCAGCAACCTACTGATCAATCCACGACATAGTATTATTGTATACAATGCCTATAAGGTGATGAAACCTTCACATATAGAACGTACATATGTCACACCATCGTATGCAACACAGCAACGTTTTATAACAAAAGCAACTTTTCTACCCGTAGCATAAAGACAAGAAAAAGATAGAAAGGAAAAAAAGAAAATAACAATGGCAGTAATAGTATGGCATCTACTTGCATTGCGTGATATGCATTATTGAAATAAAATTGACAGTTTGCTTTATAAATAGGGCGAGACATGCATTCGGTAGAACGGAACCAGACATCACCGTTTACGGTTAGCATCATGTTGCTGTCATGTTTGTATGTACCGACAATTTCTTTCTGACAGAAAATACATGTTCAATGGAAGTCAGTCTAGCTTCAATTTCATCGACATACTGAATAAACAACTCATGCATATTCTTTTATGACGTATGCGTATTCTCGTATAATGTATGTATATTCTGTTATAACGTATGCATATTCTGCTATGGGGTATGTATATTCTGTTTTGACGTATGCATATTCTGTTAGGTGACGTATTGTACGATTCTGCAATGTGTATATTGTTTCTGGTACATATTTCATCGCTTATTGCATCTTGATCAACTGTCCTAGCAATTTGATTATCTGGATAGCTATCCAGACTACCATCTATCATGTTGTCATGTGTATGATCGAATGTGGCAAGAGAATCAAATTAGCATATTCAACGCATAACGTGCAGAAACCTAGCAAGGCAATCACTATTAGATATCTTTCAACAATGGAACTTTCCAGTTTATCCATCCATTATATGATGTCATAATCAACTACGTGGCGAGCAAGATGATGTCATAATCAAGTACAGCATAAATGACTCGATTTAGTCCGTCTCAAACACCTAATAGTCCGAAACGTTGTACGAATTGTATGTCTTTACTATTTAATAAACATGCTGTTGAATATTTTGAAACTAATTTGACTGAGCGCTTTTGCGGCCATTGGCAGAAACAGCACACGAGCAAATTGGTTTCAAAATATTTAACAGCTTTCCTGTATAGTTTTCTGGAAATTAATAGTCAGGGAGTGGAGCGAGCGATTGATCCCAACACGAGCGAGATGTGGGTGGAGCATACCTAGGAATGGGCGGGGCATAGCTAAAACTGAAACGGTCCAATTAATAGTCAAGGCCATTCATTAGCGACGTCTTAGATTTATAACACTCACAACAAAGAGAGCGCGGTGTCAAGCCATTATAAAATCAATATGTTGTTAAAAGATTCCAGAATCCGCGTTAAAGCTTGTGATTACTCTAAACATCCACTTTGATACTCGTACATACTGCTTCAGGTTAAAAGTTTAAAATATTCAACAACATATGATACATAATTTATTATATGGGGTGTAGTAGTAGTAGTAGTAGTAGTAGTAGTAGTAGTAGTAGTAGTAGTAGTAGTAGTAATAGTAGTAGTAGTAGTAGTAGTAGTAGTAGTAGTAGTAGTAGTAGTAGTAGTAGTAGTACCCATTTTCCCCTTGACTCACCCGATAAGGGCCACCACAACGAATCAGCTTTGGGCAACAAATAGGGTTAATCCGGCTTTGAGCATACACTTATTGTAAGGTTCATTGGACCATTTCAATGAAGAATGTAGAGATTTCATGAATAAACATGGGGCATTCCCCTCTACGAGACTTCTCGTCTGCCGTGCATAATACATCTGAAATTGATCATCACTCGACCCATACACAGGCGACGGTTATACCAAGCACACGCGCAACACGCAGTCCACTAACCTACAATCACCTGTCTGACAAAATTTTAATACTTGATTGGATGTTTTCAATTTTCCTATTTAATTAGGCATACTGAATCAGCAAAGCATAAGGTTACATGTTTCCCACAACGTCCATGAGCGCAATCTCATTTTATTTCCGAGATTCCCGCTCTACGACGCACTAGAACGGGATGAGAACGGAATCACACATCAACGTTAGCTTCATATCGTTAGCTTCATGTCGCTGCCATGTTTGTGTGCACTGATTACTTTCTCTGGAAAATATCCATGTTTAATGGAAGGTAGTCAAGTATCAATTTCATCGACATACTGAATGGACCTTTCCAGTTTTAGCTATGCCCCGCCCATATCTAGCTAAGCTACACCCACGCCTCGCTGGTGCTGCGCTTTATCGATTGCTGAACTCCCTGACTGTCAATTTCCAGACAACTATACAGGTAAGCTGTTGAATATTTTGAAACAAACTGACTCGGTGCGGTTGCTGCCTAGACAGCGACAGCACCCAGTCAGATTAGTTTCAAAATATTCAATGGCATGTTTATTAAATAATAGACATACAATTCGTACAACAACGCTTAGCCCGCCACATATTATGCGTTCTTGACGAACTTCTCTAAGTCATTCATGATGTTATAACAACGTCATTAATTATGATGTCATTTTACACCTCACATAATCATGATTATGATGTCATATGCTGGTTGGATAAACTGGAAATGTATATTAGCAACTGTATAACGGGATAGGCATGTAGCCATTATTATTTATTATAATCGGACTCCATCTGGACGTACACGGTTTCTAAAATATGTTAGCCATTGCAATTTGAGAAATCGCATAATACAAATTTATTTTCTACTGTTACCAGACTGGAAGCTGTTGCTGTTTACTTTTAAAATATACATTAAGAGTCTTCATCTATGGCTGCTTTGACAATGAGCTACTAGTAGCCGATGCGAAGGCGCCCTATAGCGGCTTTGTGAGATATATTGCCGGCGCATAGATATTTCAATAATAAGTAATACTAGCTATTTAATGATATTCACGTGGTACACTTGCTTTGAAATCGTTGACAATTAGTGGCTCTTGCATTGGCAATCTCACTCGGAAATTGTTGAGCAAATTGCCTGCGGCCCTCCAAATTAACCATATCCGTTGTTTTGCCGTTAAATAAAGAGTCACAAATTAGTAAGCGAAACGATAACTAATATGCGTAACGAAAACGCTGCAGATGAGGGATTTACGTTATCAACAAAACCCATTTCAAAATAATAACCTGTTTATGGCACAGTGTAGATCGACACATTGAACCTCACAATTCAGCAATAAAATGTCAATCAATAAGCACCAATCAATGATCAAAGAGATAACATTATACATTTTCCTGCCTTGTAGACGAACAGATTCAGACATCCACAGCCTTCCTCAGTAGCTCTGTCAAACACACGCGGACAAACAATTAGTAACCTTTCAGAAATCATTAGCGGTTGATCAAATTACTGTTCGTTAAGCTGACAACATCGTACTATCCACGGATGCGGCCATCAATTATGCGCAGACACTCATCCATCCACCTACTCACTTTCCTACCAAGATGGTCTCCCGTTCGAAAGTCTTTAAAGGAACGGGAAAGGGAAGTAGCAAATGATGTTTATTAGTAATTTCATACAATATTAAATAAACTACCATCGGTAAAAATTGAAATGAATCGGGATTATTTGAGAAAAAGCATTTACTAAATTTACGAACGCTTAACTTGGAGTCAATTAGTGACCAAGCTGGTGCTTCGCATTCCGCCGTGTGTCAGCTGTATGTGCAGGCATACCGCATAGACCTACCTGAATATAACGAAAGCACACCTGAATAAAGCTTTGTAAGCGGTATGAATAGTATTCTCTATAGTCACCAATCTAGAGTGATTAACTCGCTACCGCGAATTCACTATTGGTCCTTTTGAAAACGTTATATTTGAAAGTCCTTTTTTGAATTTCGTGTGACTGAATCTATAGTGGATATTATTTATTCGCTCGGCATACGCCAGAGCGTATATGTTTAGCTGCGTCACTAATGGGTTCCCGCCAGAGTGCCATAAATGGTATTTAGCTGCTTTTTTATTCTGATTTATTTATGATTTTTTACTGGGAACTATATGTTGATTATTATATAAAGCTATCATTCAGGAGCATATGTTAGTTCCCTGATCCTTTCCTTTAATCGGCACTTATTTCTATATGACAGACTCAGCTATTAGTCTAGTCAATATAGGATAGACCTAGAACAAATTGCAACATAATATTTCTTTGTTTCATATGTTTTACCAGTCCTCAAGTACAAGAATATAAAAACTTCCTAGAAATCCCACACCGGTAAAGGATCTAATTAAGATACTTTAAAATGGCCGCCGAAAACCACATATTAAGCTAAATATCTCACTTATCATTGGTTTTAGACCCATACAATGTATTAACTACAGGTATTAAAGTGATAGCAAAGAGGTGATTTTTCAAGTTATTAACACTATATGACGTCACAACAACAGTTTATACGTCATCACGGTTCATGATGACATCATTGTGGCATCAAAGAGCAGGTTTTACCACTTAAGCAAAGTTTTACGTTTGGTAAATCTAATAAATTTCTTCAAGGTTTATGATATACAAACACTGTACTCCCATCACCTTCTTCTCCATGCAGGGTAAAGTCCTACTAATATTTATACGAAGCCAATGTCAATGTCATCAAATTCTGCAAGATCTGCTTGAAAACTTTGAACGTTGCTACAGTTGTCACCTCTGCATTCACCACAGGCATATGTACACCATGCTTTCTGCAGCTGCATCTAACTATCACGCAGTCTCCTTTGGGGCTGACGTCGAAAGATATTCAGAATGCAATCAGGAGCTAGTAGACCATCCATAGTCCTTGGAACAAGTTCCCCTGATCCGAAAGCTTCGGGTTATAAATTCTCGCGTTACCCCATCCACAACTTGACCTGGTAGAAGACACACAACTATGATACCTGGCAGCATCAGTCGATGGTGGCAAATCTTGAATTTGGAGAGATTAAAACACGGTTGACCACTTTTTTACAAAGTTCTCGAAGCCTTAGAGTATCCAATGTACCATTCTCATTGCCTTCATACAGGCACACCAGTAACTTTTCACCAGCCACCTGAATGCCCTCCTTCGTGGAAGCGTTGCAAAGGTCATCTGCATATTTCTTGAAGGATGCGCTGGGCTGTATTTTTACTAAGAGGAACAGCTTTCCCTATGCCAAATAAACATGATGTTGTATCACAGCAACCTAAAACATGAAGTAGAGGTGGACATTGAGCAACATCATCACCAATTTCTACTCGAAGAAAATTAATGTCTCAGACGTTGCACTTACTTCTACTGACTTATCCGATCTGTAGATTAGACCGTGGAGGCCAGGTTCTACAAAGTGACACAGCAACACTAATATGTGTGTGTCTTCCCCAATAACGTGGGTTGTACCCGATTTGGCACACTCAACCCCTATCAATGCTATCAGAGCATCTACAACATCGACAGCCTTCAAAGTTCAACTGTGCTTTCTTGGAGTTTTTCTCACAAGAGATTAATGAAGTTCTGTTTATTGTGTAAGTTCGTCAAGAAAGTATCCTTCATGGACTGAGTTGTTTGAAATTAACACCTTTGGTTCCACTGCTCCTTTTGACCATCTCAGATGAGTCATATCCTTGATCGATGGCCCAGACGTATATCCATCAAACACTACAGTTGGATTGATGAATTTCTTTACATATTCCACGTACATCGTAGCAATGCCATCAAATGTGGCACCTTTCTTCCACTAAAATCTGTGAATCTATGATCCCACATCAAGAACAGTGTATTCTGACGCTGTTTTCTGGCTTGCAGTCTTGTTCTTAGTAGAAATTACAGATTCCAAGGCATCTGCCGGCTGCGGCTTGTTAGCTTCTCGTAAATGACGATATTTGTCAAACAGAGATGGCGGATATGTAGATTGTTCATACTTCAAAGCTGTGTCTAGATTACAATCACTGTTATTTGCCACGATCAGCAAACGTTGGAAAAAGATCTATGTGCCAATCACGAGCTTATTATTATCAACAGACACTACATGTTATCCCATACATGTCATTTGGTCTTTCTTTTTCAATGACAACTCGAAGGCATCCTGTCCTTCCATTTTCCTCAGTATGGCATATCCAACTTCCTTGTGTTGATTCAGACTATCCTTGTGATCTTGTGCTTTCCTCGCCTTGGGCATGTCATTATGCTGGTTAGAAGTTCGGTACATTGTTTCCGCTAGCTGCATGGCTTCGTTGATTTCCGTACATGCTGGGTGTGATAAAGGCCAATGTGTTCGTTGTGACGCATCCATCACTCGTCCACACGTCAGGCCTCCAGTGGTCTTGGTTGTCCTCATCAAGGACCATTCTATCACCAGGTCACTTGCAAGACCCGCTTAGAATCTATCACTTATTCGCACCATAAATCGTCTGGTCATGAACTTGTTGTATCGCTGGCCATTTATTCTCTAGCTTTATCATCTCTTGGGAACAAATATTATAGGAAATATCCGGGAACAAATATTATAGGAACTATAACTAATCCACAAAGTCACTGTAATACTGCGTGAAGCAGAAAGTCATTCACGTAAACCTAGCAGTATGTTCATCCATGTATATATGACATTCTAAACTAAAATAAATATGATAAATGAATAAGAAGCCTATTTCATGCTTCTAATATCTGCCCATATTATACACGAGGTAGAGACTCCCTAAATACTCTGCCTTACATCTACATCTTTCTGCTAGTAAATATCAACCCTTTAGCATCACATTCTATCTTTTTGTAATATAATGTGTCTAAAATTAATAAGAAATGTGATATTTAGCTTAAAACTAAAATTTGGCGGCCATTTTTAATTATGGGAATTAGGTCCTTTCCTGGCGTGGGATTCATAGGAATTCTTTGACTTTATCGGATATATTCATCCATTTCACAATTAAAATACGTTATGAATGGCGTATCTAAGTCTGTGAGGAGCTCTTAATAGTTAATCAGTTGTACAATTCCCTACTTAATATCCATTGTGTTGATTTGGATGGGCCCTGTTGATGCCATAGGCAGCAACAGCACCCATGCAGTCAAATTAGTTTCTAATTATTCATACGTGCCTTCAACAACACCCGGTCAAGTTAGTTTCAAGATATTCAGCAGTTTACCTTTATAGTTTTCAGGAAATTGAGATTCAGGGAGTTCAGCCTGCGGGTTCGATCGATCCCAACACGGGTAAAGCGTCGGAGGAGCCTAGCTAGAGATGGGCGGGGCATGATTAAAACTGGATTCCTTGATTTCTGATTTTCACAAAAAATCATTTCATCCTCCACACACATTTAAAGGTTTGATCAAATCGCAAATCATAAGATTTTTTCGAAACTCTAGCAACAGGCAAAATCTGAATAGTGCATGCTCTACTCTGTTTGATGCTTTGAAAGCACGAGGCTATTCAGCCCGTTTTCTTCGAAAAATTAAAGCAGACACCATCAATGAGCTTGAAAATCTAAAACCTCATAGCGGACCCGAGTTTGAGCCTGTCCAAATTAAACACAATAAACCAATCATGTGCGACGGATCAGTTTCTAAATGCGACAAAAATAGATGCAAAGTAAACAACTATATTGTAAACCAACAAACATTCCTGAGCTTTCAAACTAAAAATGAATATCATATCCGAACTAATATGCATTGTGATTCTGAGAATGTAGTTTATTTGATCAATTGTGCCCTTTGCCAGAAACAGTATGTTGGTGAAACCAAAAATGCATTTAGAGTGCGTGCTAGACGCCACGTTTCTGATATTAACACCTCAGCAGATACGCCAATTGCTCAACATTTCCAACTTCCTGATCATTCAGTTGAACATCATTTTGAAATCATGCCAATAGAACAGATTCCGACCTTCGATAGTGAGGAAGAAACGAGTTCGTTTCGCAAAATCCGAGAAGGCCATTGGATTAGAACACTCCAAACAAAAGCACCATTTGGAATAAATGTAGATTCGGGAATATCACAAAAGAACAAAATTATCCCATTTCAACTCATATACAATAGACGTAATGTTGAATTAGCAAAAACCATGAAAGACGAATATTCACAGTTGCAATCTAAATTAAAGGAACCGATCAAAGCACGACCAGTAATAGCTTACAATAGAAATCCAAACCTGAAAGATTTGCTAGTAAGATCAAAGTTAGACCTTATAGTTCCTGATAACAATGACAAGGTTTCATCCCTCCCTACCTATTCTTAAATAAATCTAATCCCAACCAAAATCAATGGTGGGGCAACATGAAATCATATCCGTAGGACATCTTTTAATTTTGTGTCTGCAAAAGTATGTGTGCGTACGTGTGTGCGTGTGTGCGTGCGTGCGTGCGTGCGTGCGTGCGTGCGTGCGTTCGTTCGTTCGTTCGTTCGTTCGTGCGTGCGTTCGTTCGTTCGTTCGTGCGTCCGGGCGTTTGTTCGTATGTGTGTATGTGTGTGGGTGTGTGCTCGTACATCCGCACGTGTGTGCATCTATACTTGCGTGGGTGTATGTGTGCGTGTGTGTATGTGGGTGTGGGTGCATTAATTCGTGAGTACATTAGTGCGTGGGTGTGTGCGTGCATGCATTCGTGCGTTCGTTCGTGCATGCGTTCATGCATGCATTATTGCGTGCATTCGTGCATGTATTACTGTGGGCATGTGTTATTGCATGCATTCGTGCATTCGTTCAGATGTGTGCGTGCGTGCGTGCGTGCGTGCGTGCGTGCGTGCGTGCGTGCGTGCGTGCGTGCGTGCGTGCGTGCGTGCGTGCGGGCGTGCATTCGTGTGTGTGTGATTTCTCTATAATGTAGGATCAATCCCAGCCTTTACCTGTTAAAGCGACCTACTGATAAGTTCATTTTACCCCAACTAATCTCAAGGGGGGACCACTCTAAGTAAATCTAAACTTGGTCTCGATAGGACAAATTTAGGTAAAGAAATTTGTAATTAAATTCCTGTGCCAATGCGTTTTTTTCAATGTAAAGACGGACTTGCTTGTGCCAGGCCTCCATATTTGTCCCAAATCAAACAATTTTAAACTGTTAATATTTATAAATACACTGTCGGAATTGGTCTGCTGGTAGCTGATATTTCGTTTGCACGGTCGTCCATACCTGCAATCGTGCATGCATGCGTTCGCGTGTACATTCGTTCGTTCGTTCGTTCGTTCGTTCGTTCGTTCGTTCGTTCGTTCGTTCGTTCGTTCGTTCGTTCGTTCGTTCGTTCGTTCGTTCGTTCGTTCGTTCGTTCGTTCGTTCGTTCGTTCGTTCGTTCGTTCGTTCGTTCGTTCGTTCGTTCGGGCGGGCGTGCGGGCGGGCGGGCGGGCGTCCGCGCATTCATATGTGCTTATGTTCATTCATTCATTCATTCATTCGTCCACCTATCTGTTCACTCATCCTGTCACCTGTCCTTGGCCTCTCTATTGGTTTACTGGTCTGTGCCTCTCAGACACCAATTGATTGTCTGTGTGGATGGACTGATGGATGGATTACTGGGTTGGTGTCCGGGTGGGCGCATGGATTGTTTGGACATATATGTTTGTAAGGGTGCAAACCACCTCTCTTCCGCAACCACCTGTCATATTTTATTCTTATTTTTTCAACAGCCAACTCATTGCAAAGAAGCAATTAGCACTTTGCAATGACTAAGTGAATAAATTAAACCAAATTCGGAAATCAAATTGTAGCTTTCACCCATTTTCCTATTCATTTGTTCAGTCGTCTAGTCATCCACCGGGTATCTGTCTATCAGTTTACAAATCTGTTCTCCCCTTAATCAAGTATTTGTTTAGGTGGATGGCGGGATGGACTGATTGATGGATTGATATGCTGGTGTCTGGGCGGGTGAATGAGTGCATGGGTTGTTGGACATATAAGCGTGCAAAGCTCAAACAACCTGTGACTTACAACCACCTCTCTTTTGAAGGAATCTCACTAGACCAACAACATTCAGTCAATCCACAATGGATCATCCTATGTCAGAAAGACCTGCTCAAAACTATTTGTTTAATCCTATTTTCGAACACATGGCAACGCCAACTTATTACAAAGAAGTAATCAATGCTTTGTAATAACTGAGTGAACCGATTTGCCCAGATCAAAAAACTGTATAACTCCTAACAGTCAGAATTTGTTACTATTTTCGAACACACGGCAACGCCAACTTATTACAAAGAAGTAATCAACGCTTTGTAATGACTGAGTGAACCGATTCGCCAAGATAAAAAAACTGTATAACTTGTCAGAATTTGTTTTAAATAATCTGTATTCAGGAAACCTGTCCCTTGCAGTACTCAAACAACAAGTAAATTATTCTCAGCCGCCATGATTAAACATATCTCGGCAGCATTTGATCTAATGACTGACCAAATAGCCCTCATTGTTATTTTCACACCTTAATCGCCTGAAACGAACCGGCGTACTAACCCATGCTACAGTTAGATAAGCTCAATATAATTAAGCAATCACGCCTTTTGTATTAGCTGTTTAACTTCAGTAGCGCACAAGGCGCACATTGATCTAAAGCAGGTCTTCGGGTTTAGTTTGATCTTTTGTGGAGAGACTGAATTAATAGTTAATCAGTAGTCACCATTGCAGTAATTCTCCTATAAATATGTAAGAATTATCAGTTGCCATTAGACCAGTTTTTTCGCTGCATGACGAAGACCATTACGTCGAAAGCGCTCCAGCAACTGACAGTGTAAGCTTTAATTTTATATATATATAATAATCTTGTATTAATTGTTCTTATTTTTCAGTCTCTAAATTGTTTCAACACATATCGCTCTAGTTAATATTTGGAATTTAACTTTTTTGAACTTTTCTGACTAAATTTGACATAAATCTGTAGAAATTTGATTACGTTCTAAAATGGCCAAGAATTTCAACGGCCCAGTAGGTAAAGGACGCAAATCTGGCAACCCAGCGTCCAACTTTTCTTCAACCAAAAGTGCTCCTAACCAGTCTGTTCAGGCCTTTCAGAGACTGGTTAAGATGTACTTCCATGTGTTGCAATGCTTGCATCACTATGGTCTTTTACGAGAGCATTTGGCATCAGACTCTCTCCCGAAATCTCTCAGCATGAAAATGGAGGAGATGAACTCGTTTTTCTGCCCTGCCTTACGAGATGACGAATTTTTGAAATCGACCAGCATGATAAACCAAATTTGGGCTCATAGCTGCTTAGAAAATTTAATCAACCATTATCGAAGCAAATTGGACAAATTAAAGGCAGAGGTAAAAGTGGCCGAATCTAATGTAATTCTTGATCTAGACAGAGCCAAAGGCATAGCATTGAAATGGGGTAGGCAAAATTTTGGAAATAAATTGGCCACAATGACAATCACAAATTTTTGGAAATTTTTGGCAGAAATAGCTAGTGATAAGCAAAATAGAGTGATGTCTCTACCAACACCGGCGGCCACACCGAGTACAGGTTCAGGTTATCATTCAACAATGACTAACAAACGACAACGGTCACCAACCACCTTCACACCCTCGCCTACCACTTCCAAGCGGACGAATCTGTATACATCACCAACACCAGCACCTGGTGTTGATGATGTAACAGAGTCATGGCCGGCTCTCCCAAAGACAAATTCTCCTCCTGTGCGCCGTTGTCGGGTTGTTACTCACTGTTCCCCCAATCTACCACCTAGCAACTCTTCCTCATCTCTTCCACTATCTTCTCCTCGCCACCTTCTGACTCGATCTTCTCCTCTTCCTCCTTCTCCTCTCTCAATCCCGCCTCCTCCTCTTCCTCCTCAAACTTCTTCTCTTCATGCATCTCCTCTCTCAATCCCGCCTCCTCCTCTTCCTCCTCAAACTTCTTCTCTTTATGCATCTCCTCTCTCAATCCCGCCTCTTGCTCCTCATACTCAATCTTCTCCTCTTGCATCTCCTCTCTCCATCCCTCCTCCTCCTCTTCCTCCTACGCTTCATCTCTCTTCTCCTCACGCACCTTCTTCTGCTCCTCTTCTTCTGTCTCCACCTCCTCTCCCTCCTATGGAGAATAATAGTAACCTGTCTGACAGGAAGTTTGCTAAGTACCGTCATCAATCGCATAGCAAGGGCCTGTGGAGGATCCCCAGAATCACCAAAAAGATTCTGATGATAGGGTCCTCTAATCTAGCCCGAATTGATTTAGATGTCCATCCTGACATCCAGGTTGAGTGCTATCCTGGTGCCGCATTATCACATTTCAGAACAATGGCTATGCGACACCAGGATGGCCCTAGCCCGGAGAAGATCATCTTGAATATTGGCATCAACTCCAAAAATGAGCATCCAACCAAAGCCTCAAGCCATTTACGGTTCATGGCTCGTGAATTTAAAAACACCTTCCCTAATGCGGAGTTGCACTTTGCTGAGATTAACTTCTCTGATAGCTTGTCAGACAGGCAAAGGTACTGTCTCAAGCGTATCAACGAATCAGCAAGGTCCAACTGCCACGTTGATAAGGTCATCCCCAAAATTTCTGATGCGAATTTTCATGTTGAGAAGGATAGAATCCATTGGACGAAAGAAACAGCTAATTGTATTTATAACCATTGGTTGACGGTACTTAGTTTAAACTAAATGTGGGTCAAGGCAATAGCTCCCCTAACATAGGATTAGGAACAAACCTTGTCAATTTAGCAGCTGACTATGATCTCTCACCATCTGAAAAATCAATTCTCGATCGTGGTCTTACTTTTATACCAACTCCAAAACCAAAAACAGGATTAGATTTGCTTTTAGACACAGGTCTTATTGAAGTAGCTAATTTTGGTCATTCAGTAAAAATAGCCCATCATTTTCGAAATTTAAATGGAGAGTCAAAACCATTCACTGGAAAATCCGGTTGGGACCCTCCAGATAGGCTAGTTGATGACAATGTTAAAGCAACCATAAAAACGGTTGCTGGTATAGCCAGATCATTGCCAATTACAAACAATAAGCAAAACCTTTCATTTCTCGAACGACAGGCTATCAACAAATTACGTAGAAATCAAAATATTATTATAAAACCAGCCGATAAAGGTTCAGCAACTGTGATTATGTCTAGAGAAAACTACATCCGCGAGGCCGAAAGGCAGTTAACTAACACCAGGCATTACAGAAAACTTGATAATTTAATTTGGCCTCAAAACCGACAAAATTTCATTGAAATACTTAATTCATTGCATACAGATAAGTACATCGATAAGAAACAGCTAAAGTATCTGCTAGGTGAGAATAATCCACAAAATCGGACATTTTATATCTTGCCTAAAATCCATAAACCTATCAGCACCTGGTTAGATCCATTGACACCACCTGGACGACCCATCATTTCAGACTGTGGCAGTGAGTCTTATGGCATTTCAGAATATATTGATTACTATTTAAAGCCCATTGCTAATAGACACAAGAGCTTTCTCAAGAACACAGAACACTTTCTTTCAAAGCTATCCAAATTGTCAGTTCCGAAAGATGCATATTTAGTCACATTAGACATAGATGCTATGTATACCAATATAGATATTGATGCTGGAGTCAATGCTATTAAGAATTCTTTTGTCAAATTTCCTGATCCAGATCGACCAGACACGGAAATTCTAAAATTATTAGAGCTAAGTCTTAAAGGAAACGATTTCCAATTTAATGGTGAAAATTACCTTCAAATCTGTGGATGCGCAATGGGTAAACGATTCAGCCCAAATTTTGCCACGATTTATGTTGCGGAGTGGGAAGAGGAGGCACTGAACAAATCAACCAAAAAGCCTCTTCTTTACCTCAGATATCTAGATGACATCTTCATAGTTTGGCAACATTCAGAAGAAGACTTTTGGGAATTTTTTCGCATTTTAAATAACCAAGATTCAAATATCAAGCTAAAAGCTACTATTAGTGGAACATCTGTTGACTTTTTAGATGTCACGATCTATAAGGGTCCTCAATTTGATTCCTCTGGAAAATTAGAATATAAAGTATTCTTTAAGCCAACAGACTCACATCAGCTGCTTCACAAAAAATCATTTCATCCTCCACACACATTTAAAGGTTTGATCAAATCGCAAATCATAAGATTTTTTCGAAACTCTAGCAACAGGCAAAATCTGAATAGTGCATGCTCTACTCTGTTTGATGCTTTGAAAGCACGAGGCTATTCAGCCCGTTTTCTTCGAAAAATTAAAGCAGACACCATCAATGAGCTTGAAAATCTAAAACCTCATAGCGGACCCGAGTTTGAGCCTGTCCAAATTAAACACAATAAACCAATCATGTGCGATGGATCAGTTTCTAAATGCGACAAAAATAGATGCAAAGTAAACAACTATATTGTAAACCAACAAACATTCCTGAGCTTTCAAACTAAAAATGAATATCATATCCGAACTAATATGCATTGTGATTCTGAGAATGTAGTTTATTTGATCAATTGTGCCCTTTGCCAGAAACAGTATGTTGGTGAAACCAAAAATGCATTTAGAGTGCGTGCTAGACGCCACGTTTCTGATATTAACACCTCAGCAGATACGCCAATTGCTCAACATTTCCAACTTCCTGATCATTCAGTTGAACATCATTTTGAAATCATGCCAATAGAACAGATTCCGACCTTCGATAGTGAGGAAGAAACGAGTTCGTTTCGCAAAATCCGAGAAGGCCATTGGATTAGAACACTCCAAACAAAAGCACCATTTGGAATAAATGTAGATTCGGGAATATCACAAAAGAACAAAATTATCCCATTTCAACTCATATACAATAGACGTAATGTTGAATTAGCAAAAACCATGAAAGACGAATATTCACAGTTGCAATCTAAATTAAAGGAACCGATCAAAGCACGACCAGTAATAGCTTACAATAGAAATCCAAACCTGAAAGATTTGCTAGTAAGATCAAAGTTAGACCTTATAGTTCCTGATAACAATGACAAGGTTTCATCCCTCCCTACCTATTCTTAAATAAATCTAATCCCAACCAAAATCAATGGTGGGGCAACATGAAATCATATCCGTAGGACATCTTTTAATTTTGTGTCTGCAAAAGTATGTGTGCGTACGTGTGTGCGTACGTGTGCGTGCGTGCGTGCGTGCGTTCGTTCGTTCGTTCGTTCGTTCGTTCGTTCGTTCGTGCGTGCGTTCGTTCGTTCGTTCGTGCGTCCGGGCGTTTGTTCGTATGTGTGTATGTGTGTGGGTGTGTGCTCGTACATCCGCACGTGTGTGCATCTATACTTGCGTGGGTGTATGTGTGCGTGTGTGTATGTGGGTGTGGGTGCATTAATTCGTGAGTACATTAGTGCGTGGGTGTGTGCGTGCATGCATTCGTGCGTTCGTTCGTGCATGCGTTCATGCATGCATTATTGCGTGCATTCGTGCATGTATTACTGTGGGCATGTGTTATTGCATGCATTCGTGCATTCGTTCAGATGTGTGCGTGCGTGCGTGCGTGCGTGCGTGCGTGCGTGCGTGCGTGCGTGCGTGCGTGCGTGCGTGCGTGCGTGCGTGCGTGCGGGCGTGCATTCGTGTGTGTGTGATTTCTCTATAATGTAGGATCAATCCCAGCCTTTACCTGTTAAAGCGACCTACTGATAAGTTCATTTTACCCCAACTAATCTCAAGGGGGGACCACTCTAAGTAAATCTAAACTTGGTCTCGATAGGACAAATTTAGGTAAAGAAATTTGTAATTAAATTCCTGTGCCAATGCGTTTTTTTCAATGTAAAGACGGACTTGCTTGTGCCAGGCCTCCATATTTGTCCCAAATCAAACAATTTTAAACTGTTAATATTTATAAATACACTGTCGGAATTGGTCTGCTGGTAGCTGATGTTTCGTTTGCACGGTCGTCCATACCTGCAATCGTGCATGCATGCGTTCGCGTGTACATTCGTTCGTTCGTTCGTTCGTTCGTTCGTTCGTTCGTTCGTTCGTTCGTTCGTTCGTTCGTTCGTTCGTTCGTTCGTTCGTTCGTTCGTTCGTTCGTTCGTTCGTTCGTTCGTTCGTTCGTTCGTTCGTTCGTTCGTTCGTGCGGGCGTGCGGGCGTGCGGGCGGGCGTCCGCGCATTCATATGTGCTTATGTTCATTCATTCATTCATTCATTCGTCCACCTATCTGTTCACTCATCCTGTCACCTGTCCTTGGCCTCTCTATTGGTTTACTGGTCTGTGCCTCTCAGACACCAATTGATTGTCTGTGTGGATGGACTGATGGATGGATTACTGGGTTGGTGTCCGGGTGGGCGCATGGATTGTTTGGACATATATGTTTGTAAGGGTGCAAACCACCTCTCTTCCGCAACCACCTGTCATATTTTATTCTTATTTTTTCAACAGCCAACTCATTGCAAAGAAGCAATTAGCACTTTGCAATGACTAAGTGAATAAATTAAACCAAATTCGGAAATCAAATTGTAGCTTTCACCCATTTTCCTATTCATTTGTTCAGTCGTCTAGTCATCCACCGGGTATCTGTCTATCAGTTTACAAATCTGTTCTCCCCTTAATCAAGTATTTGTTTAGGTGGATGGCGGGATGGACTGATTGATGGATTGATATGCTGGTGTCTGGGCGGGTGAATGAGTGCATGGGTTGTTGGACATATAAGCGTGCAAAGCTCAAACAACCTGTGACTTACAACCACCTCTCTTTTGAAGGAATCTCACTAGACCAACAACATTCAGTCAATCCACAATGGATCATCCTATGTCAGAAAGACCTGCTCAAAACTATTTGTTTAATCCTATTTTCGAACACATGGCAACGCCAACTTATTACAAAGAAGTAATCAATGCTTTGTAATAACTGAGTGAACCGATTTGCCCAGATCAAAAAACTGTATAACTCCTAACAGTCAGAATTTGTTACTATTTTCGAACACACGGCAACGCCAACTTATTACAAAGAAGTAATCAACGCTTTGTAATGACTGAGTGAACCGATTCGCCAAGATAAAAAAACTGTATAACTTGTCAGAATTTGTTTTAAATAATCTGTATTCAGGAAACCTGTCCCTTGCAGTACTCAAACAACAAGTAAATTATTCTCAGCCGCCATGATTAAACATATCTCGGCAGCATTTGATCTAATGACTGACCAAATAGCCCTCATTGTTATTTTCACACCTTAATCGCCTGAAACGAACCGGCGTACTAACCCATGCTACAGTTAGATAAGCTCAATATAATTAAGCAATCACGCCTTTTGTATTAGCTGTTTAACTTCAGTAGCGCACAAGGCGCACATTGATCTAAAGCAGGTCTTCGGGTTTAGTTTGATCTTTTGTGGAGAGACTGAATTAATAGTTAATCAGTAGTCACCATTGCAGTAATTCTCCTATAAATATGTAAGAATTATCAGTTGCCATTAGACCAGTTTTTTCGCTGCATGACGAAGACCATTACGTCGAAAGCGCTCCAGCAACTGACAGTGTAAGCTTTAATTTTATATATATATAATAATCTTGTATTAATTGTTCTTATTTTTCAGTCTCTAAATTGTTTCAACACATATCGCTCTAGTTAATATTTGGAATTTAACTTTTTTGAACTTTTCTGACTAAATTTGACATAAATCTGTAGAAATTTGATTACGTTCTAAAATGGCCAAGAATTTCAACGGCCCAGTAGGTAAAGGACGCAAATCTGGCAACCCAGCGTCCAACTTTTCTTCAACCAAAAGTGCTCCTAACCAGTCTGTTCAGGCCTTTCAGAGACTGGTTAAGATGTACTTCCATGTGTTGCAATGCTTGCATCACTATGGTCTTTTACGAGAGCATTTGGCATCAGACTCTCTCCCGAAATCTCTCAGCATGAAAATGGAGGAGATGAACTCGTTTTTCTGCCCTGCCTTACGAGATGACGAATTTTTGAAATCGACCAGCATGATAAACCAAATTTGGGCTCATAGCTGCTTAGAAAATTTAATCAACCATTATCGAAGCAAATTGGACAAATTAAAGGCAGAGGTAAAAGTGGCCGAATCTAATGTAATTCTTGATCTAGACAGAGCCAAAGGCATAGCATTGAAATGGGGTAGGCAAAATTTTGGAAATAAATTGGCCACAATGACAATCACAAATTTTTGGAAATTTTTGGCAGAAATAGCTAGTGATAAGCAAAATAGAGTGATGTCTCTACCAACACCGGCGGCCACACCGAGTACAGGTTCAGGTTATCATTCAACAATGACTAACAAACGACAACGGTCACCAACCACCTTCACACCCTCGCCTACAACTTCCAAGCGGACGAATCTGTATACATCACCAACACCAGCACCTGGTGTTGATGATGTAACAGAGTCATGGCCGGCTCTCCCAAAGACAAATTCTCCTCCTGTGCGCCGTTGTCGGGTTGTTACTCACTGTTCCCCCAATCTACCACCTAGCAACTCTTCCTCATCTCTTCCACTATCTTCTCCTCGCCACCTTCTGACTCGATCTTCTCCTCTTCCTCCTTCTCCTCTCTCAATCCCGCCTCCTCCTCTTCCTCCTCAAACTTCTTCTCTTCATGCATCTCCTCTCTCAATCCCGCCTCCTCCTCTTCCTCCTCAAACTTCTTCTCTTTATGCATCTCCTCTCTCAATCCCGCCTCTTGCTCCTCATACTCAATCTTCTCCTCTTGCATCTCCTCTCTCCATCCCTCCTCCTCCTCTTCCTCCTACGCTTCATCTCTCTTCTCCTCACGCACCTTCTTCTGCTCCTCTTCTTCTGTCTCCACCTCCTCTCCCTCCTATGGAGAATAATAGTAACCTGTCTGACAGGAAGTTTGCTAAGTACCGTCATCAATCGCATAGCAAGGGCCTGTGGAGGATCCCCAGAATCACCAAAAAGATTCTGATGATAGGGTCCTCTAATCTAGCCCGAATTGATTTAGATGTCCATCCTGACATCCAGGTTGAGTGCTATCCTGGTGCCGCATTATCACATTTCAGAACAATGGCTATGCGACACCAGGATGGCCCTAGCCCGGAGAAGATCATCTTGAATATTGGCATCAACTCCAAAAATGAGCATCCAACCAAAGCCTCAAGCCATTTACGGTTCATGGCTCGTGAATTTAAAAACACCTTCCCTAATGCGGAGTTGCACTTTGCTGAGATTAACTTCTCTGATAGCTTGTCAGACAGGCAAAGGTACTGTCTCAAGCGTATCAACGAATCAGCAAGGTCCAACTGCCACGTTGATAAGGTCATCCCCAAAATTTCTGATGCGAATTTTCATGTTGAGAAGGATAGAATCCATTGGACGAAAGAAACAGCTAATTGTATTTATAACCATTGGTTGACGGTACTTAGTTTAAACTAAATGTGGGTCAAGGCAATAGCTCCCCTAACATAGGATTAGGAACAAACCTTGTCAATTTAGCAGCTGACTATGATCTCTCACCATCTGAAAAATCAATTCTCGATCGTGGTCTTACTTTTATACCAACTCCAAAAACACACGTGTCATGC
>JAVVLW010000043.1:0-27000 GCA_034401795.1 Chaetoderma sp. LZ-2023a | reverse complement strand
CTATCCATTGATCTCAAGGCGTAGCCGGGATTTGTGAAATTAATCCAGTTAACACTGCAACCAAAACTGCCACAACAGATAGAAGAAGACTGGAAAAAATTAGGCCTAAATTATTTATTTTAAGGCGGTTTCTCACTTAGAATAAATCTGTAATGTTATATGTGGAATGAATTTTGATCTGATTCGTTTAAAAATGCTAAATATATTGTATAAAGTTACATAAAAACGTATAACGGTAAACCGTTCCAAGCTGTGGTATTGATAAGGGATTAAGTGTGTGTGGTTTCCTATCGACCTAAAAAGTTTTAAAGTTTAAATCTTTCACGGTCAGAAGAATGTTTAACCATGCAGATCAATGACTAATGGATAAATAGCTTGACATGTAGTAATGACGTCATCAAATTGGAATGTGGGTAGTGCAAATGGTATTCCCCACTAACTAACACTCAGAATGAGGCAAGAAAAAACATGGCGTCGTCTATTTATGTAATTATGAAAAGTGAACTACAAAGGATTATTTTGTACTTTAAATCATTTTATTAGCGCAAACAAACCAGGAATTAAATGAACACAGATTATTTTGGAGTTTATTAAGTTTTTATTACCTTAGACAAAGACTGGATTATTACTTAAAGACTATTACTGGACCGAATAGAGGTAAGAGTATGACATTTCTAACTTAGTTATTTATATTATGCTCACAGTTAAAAGTGCAATATCGTCCTGTCAGTATTGACGATATTTACGATTTTTCGAAATTATGACGATTTCGGTATCGGTATTCGGTATATCGCGATATTGCCGATAATATCGAAAAATCGCCCAACCCTACCCATACATCTGACATGTAAGTCTTCATCACCCGCATACTGTAATGCACATACATCTGACATTTAAGTCTTCATCACACGCATACTGTAATGCACAGACATCTGGCATCTAAGTCTGCATTACCCGCATACTGTAATGCACATACATCTGTCATTTAACTCTACATCACCCGCTTACTGTAATGCACATACATCTGTCATTTAAGTCTACATCACCCGCATACTTTAATTCCCATACATCTGCCATTTAAGTCTTCATCACACGCATACTGTAATTCCCATACATCTAACGTTTACGTCTTCATCACCCGCATACGGTAATGCACAGACATCTGACATCTAAGTCTTCATCACCAGCGAACTGTAATGCACATGCATCTGACATTTCAGTCTTCATCACTCGCATACTGTAATTCACATACATCTGGCATTTAGGTCTTCATCACCCACATATTGTAATGGTCATACATCTGCCATTTAAGTCTTCATCACCCGCATACTGTAATGCACATACATCTGACATTTAAGCCTTCATCACTCACATATTGTAATGCACATACATCTGACATTTAAGTCTTCATCACACGCATACTGTAATGCACAGACAGCTGGCATCTAAGTCTTCATCACCCGCATACTGTAATGCAGATACATCTGTCATTTAAGTCTACATCACTCGCATACTGTAATGCACAGACATCTGGCATCTACGTCTTCATCATCCGCATACTGTAATGCACATACATCTGTCATTTAAGCCTTCATCACCCGCATACTGTAATGCACAGACATCTGACATCTAAGTCTTCATCACCGGCGAACTGTAATGCACATGCATCTGACATTTCAGTCTTCATCACTCGCATACTGTAATTCACATACATCTGACATTTAGTTCGTCATCACCCACATATTGTAATGCACATACATCTGACATTTAAGTCCTCATCACCCGCATACTGTAATGCACATATATCAGACATTTAAGTCTTCATCACCCGCAGATTGTAATGCACATACATCTGACATTTAAGTCTTCATCACCCGCAGACTGTAATGCACATACATCTGGCATTCAGGTCTTCATCACCCGCATATTGTAATGAACATACATCTGACATTTAAGTCTACATCACATGCATACTGTAATGCACATACATCTGACATTTAAGTCTTCATCACCCGCATACTCTAAAGCACATACATCTAACATTTAAGTCTTCATCACCCGCATACTGTAATGCATATACATCTGACATTTAAGTCATCATCACCTGCATACTGTAATGCACAGACATCTGATATCTAACTCTTCTTCACCGACATACTGTAATGCACATACATCTGTCATTTAAGTCTACATCACCCGTATACGGTAATGCACATAAATCCGCCATTTAACTCTTCATCACCCGCATACTGTAATGCACATACATCTGACATTTAAGTCTTCATCACCCGCATACTGTAATGCATATATATCTGAAATTTAAGTCGTCATCACCCGCATATTGTAATGGACATACATCTGACATTTAAGTCTTCATCACCCGCATACTGTAATGCACATAATCTGATATTTAAGTCTTCATCACCCGCATACTCTAATTCACATACACCTGACAACGAAGTCTTCCTCACCCACATACTGTAATGCACATACATCAGTCATTTAAGTCTTCATCACCCGCATATTGTAATGCACATACATCTGACATTTAAGTCTTCATCACTTGCATACTGTAATGTATATACATCTGACATTTAAGTCTTCATCACTCGCATACTGTAATGCACATACGTCTGAAATCTAAGTCTTCATCACCCGCATACTGTATTGCACATACATCTGACATTTAAGTCTTCATCACCCGCATACTGTAATGCACATACATCTGACATTTAAGCCTTCATCACCCGCATACTGTATTGCACATACATCTGGCATCTAAGTCTTCATCATCCGCATACTGTAATGCACATACATCTGTCATTTAAGCCTTCATCACCCGCATACTGTAATGCACAGACATCTGACATCTAAGTCTTCATCACCGGCGAACTGTAATGCACATGCATCTGACATTTCAGTCTTCATCACTCGCATAATGTAATTCACATACATCTGACATTTAGTTCGTCATCACCCACATATTGTAATGCACATAGATCTGACATTTAAGTCCTCATCAACCGCATACTGTAATGCACATACATCAGACATTTAAGTCTTCATCACCCGCAGATTGTAATGGACATACATCTGACATTTAAGCCTTCATCACCCGCAGACTGTGATGCACATACATCTGGCATTTAGGTCTTCATCACCCGCATACTGTAATGAACATACATCTGACATATAAGTCTTCATCACATGCATACTGTAATGCACATACATCTGACATTTAAGTCTTCATCACCCGCATATTGTAACGCACAGACATTTGACAGCTAAGTCTTCATCACCCGCATACTGTAATGCATATACATCTGACATTTAAGTCGTCATCACCTGCATACTGTAATGCACAGATATCTGATATCTAACTCTTCATCACCGACATACTGTAATGCACATACATCTAACATTTAAGTCTTCATCACCCGCATACTGTAATGCATATACATCTGACATTTAAGTCGTCATCACCTGCATACTGTAATGCACAGATATCTGATATCTAACTCTTCATCACCGACATACTGTAATGCACATACATCTGTCATTTAATTCTAAATCACCCGTATACGGTAATGCACATAAATCTGCCATTTAACTCTTCATCACCCGCATACTGTAATGCACAGACATCTGACATCTAAGTCTTCATCACCGGCGAACTGTAATGCACATGCATCTGACATTTCAGTCTTCATCACTCGCATACTGTAATTCACATACATCTGACATTTAAGTCCTCATCACCCGCATACTGTAATGCACATATATCAGACATTTAAGTCTTCATCACCCGCAGATTGTAATGCACATACATCTGACATTTCACTCTTCATCACCCGCAGACTGTAATGCACATACATCTGGCATTCAGGTCTTCATCACCCGCATACTGTAATGAACATACATCGGACATTTAAGTCTTCATCACATGCATACTGTAATGCACATACATCTGACATTTAAATCTTCATCACCGCATACTGAAAAGCACATACATCTAACATTTAAGTCTTCATCACCCGCATACTGTAATGCATATACATCTGACATTTAAGTCATCATCACCTGCATACTGTAATGCACAGACATCTGATATCTAACTCTTCTTCACCGACATACTGTAATGCACATACATCTGTCATTTAAGTCTACATCACCCGTATACGGTAATGCACATAAATCTGCCATTTAACTCTTCATCACCCGCATACTGTAATGCACATACATCTGACATTTAAGTCTTCATCACCCGCATACTGTAATGCATATATATCTGAAATTTAATTCGTCATCACCCGCATATTGTAATGCACATACATCTGACATTTAAGTCTTCATCACCCGCATACTGTAATGCACATAATCTGATATTTAAGTCTTCATCACCCGCATACTCTAATTCACATACACCTGACAACGAAGTCTTCCTCACCCACATACTGTAATGCACATACATCAGTCATTTAAGTCTTCATCACCCGCATATTGTAATGCACATACATCTGACATTTAAGTCTTCATCACTTGCATACTGTAATGCATATACATCTGACATTTAAGTCTTCATCACTCGCATACTGTAATGCTCATACATCTGCCATTTAAGTCGTCATCACCCGCATGCTGTAATGCACATACATCTGATATGTAAAGCTTCATCACTCGCATACTGTAATGCACATACGTCTGAAATCTAAGTCTTCATCACCCGCATACTCTATTGCACATACATCTGACATATAAGTCTTCATCACCCGCATACTGTAATGCACATACATCTGACATTTAAGCCTTCATCACTCACATATTGTAATGCACATACATCTGACATTTAAGTCTTCATCACACGTATACTGTAATGCACAGACATCTGGCATCTAAGTCTTCATCACCCGCATACTGTAATGCAGATACATCTGTCATTTAAGTCTACATCACCCGCATACTGTAATGCACAGACATCTGGCATCTAAGTCTTCATCATCCGCATACTGTAATGCACATACATCTGCCATTTAAGCCTTCATCACCCGCATACTGTAATGCACAGACATCTGACATCTAAGTCTTCATCTCCGGCGAACTGTAATGCACATGCATCTGACATTTCAGTCTTCATCACTCGCATAATGTAATTCACATACATCTGACATTTAGTTCGTCATCACCCACATATTGTAATGCACATACATCTGACATTTAAGTCCTCATCAACCGCATACTGTAATGCACATACATCAGACATTTAAGTCTTCATCACCCGCAGATTGTAATGCACATACATCTGACATTTAAGTCTTCATCACCCGCAGACTGTAATGCACATACATCTGGCATTTAGGTCTTCATCACCCGCATACTGTAATGAACATACATCTGACATATAAGTCTTCATCACCCGCATATTGTAAGGCACAGACATTTGAGAGCTAAGTCTTCATCACCCGCATACTGTAAAGCACATACATCTAACATTTAAGTCTTCATCACCCGCATACTGTAATGCATATACATCTGACATTTAAGTCGTCATCACCTGCATACTGTAATGCACAGATATCTGATATATAACTCTTCATCACCGACATACTGTAATGCACATACATCTGTCATTTAATTCTACATCACCCGTATACGGTAATGCACATAAATCTGCCATTTAACTCTTCATCACCCGCATACTGTAATGCACATACATCTGACATTTAAGTCTTCATCCCCCGCATACTGTAATGCATATATATCTGACATTTAAGTCGTCATCACCCGCATATTGTAATGCACAGACATCTGATATCTAACTCTTCATCACCGACATACTGTAATCCACATACATCTGTCATTTAAGTCTACATCACCCGTATACGGTAATGCACATAAATCTGCCATTTAACTCTTCATCACCCGCATACTGTAATGCACATACATCTGAAATTTAAGTCTTCATCACCCGCATACTGTAATGCATACATATCTGACATTTAAGTCGTCATCACCCGCATATTGTAATGCACATACATCTGACATTTACGTCTTCATCACCCGCATACTGTAATGCACATAATCTGATATTTAAGTCTTCGTCACCCGCATACTGTAATTCACATACATCTGATTACGAAGTCTTCATCACCCACATACTGTAATGCATATATATCTGACATTTAAGTCGTCATCACCCGCATATTGTAATGCACATACATCTGACATTTAAGTCTTCATCACCCACATACTGTAATGCACATACATCTGACATTTAAGTCTTCATCACTTACATATTGTAATGCACATACATCTGACATTTAAGCCTTCATCACTTACATATTGTAATGCACATACATCTGACATTTACGTCTTCATCACTCGCATCCTGTAATGCACATACATCCGACATGTAAAGCTTCATCACTCGCATACTGTAATGCACATACGTCTGAAATCTAAGTCTTCATCACTCACATACTGTATTGCACATACATCTGACATTTAAGTCTTCATCACCCGCATACTGTAATGCACATACATCTGACATTTAAGGCTTCATCACTTACATATTGTAATGCACATACATCTGACATTTAAGTCTTCATCACACGCATACTGTAATGCACAGACATCTGGCATCTAAGTCTTCATCACCCGCATACTGTAATGCAGATACATCTGTCATTTAAGTCTACATCACCCGCATACTGTAATGCACAGACATCTGGCATCTAAGTCTTCATCATCCGCGTACTGTAATGCACATACATCTGTCATTTAAGCCTTCATCACCCGCATACTGTAATGCACAGACATCTGCCATCTAAGTCTTCATCACCGGCGAAATGTAATGCACATGCATCTGACATTTGAGTCTTCATCACTCGCATACTGTAATTCACATACATCTGACATTTAGTTCGTCATCACCCACATATTTTAATGCACATACATCTGACATTTGAGTCTTCATCACCCGCATACTGTAATGCACATACATCAGCCATTTACGTCTTCATCAGCCGCAGATTGTAATGCACATACATCTGACATATAAGTCTTCATCACCCGCATACTGTAATCCACATACATCTGGCATTTAGGTCTTCATCACCCGCATCCCGTAATGCACATACATCTGACATTTAAGTCGTCATCACCCGCATATTGTAATGCACAATACATCTGACATTTAAGTCTTCATCACTTGCATACTGTAATGCATATACATCTGACATTTAAGTCTTCATCACTCGCATACTGTAATGCTCATATTTCTGCCATTTAAGTCTACATCACCCGCATACTGTAATGCACAGACATCTGGCATCTAAGTCTTCATCATCCGCATACTGTAATGCACATACATCTGTCATTTAAGCCTTCATCACCCGCATACTGTAATGCACAGACATCTGACATCTAAGTCTTCATCACCGGCGAACTGTAATGCACATGCATCTGACATTTCAGTCTTCATCACTCGCATAATGTAATTCACATACATCTGACATTTAGTTCGTCATCACCCACATATTGTAATGCACATACATCTGACATTTAAGTCATCATCAACCGCATACTGTAATGCACATACATCAGACATTTAAGTCTTCATCACTTACATATTGTAATGCACATACATCTGACATTTAAGCCTTCATCACTTACATATTGTAATGCACATACATCTGACATTTAAGTCTTCATCACTCGCATCCTGTAATGCACATACATCCGACATGTAAAGCTTCATCACTCGCATACTGTAATGCACATACGTCTGAAATCTAAGTCTTCATCACCCACATACTGTATTGCACATACATCTGACATTTAAGTCTTCATCACCCGCATACTGTAATGCACATACATCTGACATTTAAGCCTTCATCACTTACATATTGTAATGCACATACATCTGACATTTAAGTCTTCATCACACGCATACTGTAATGCACAGACATCTGGCATCTAAGTCTTCATCACCAGCATACTGTAATGCAGATACATCTGTCATTTAAGTCTACATCACCCGCATACTGTAATGCACAGACATCTGGCATCTAAGTCTTCATCACCCGCGTACTGTAATGCACATACATCTGTCATTTAAGCCTTCATCACCCGCATACTGTAATGCACAGACATCTGCCATCTAAGTCTTCATCACCGGCGAAATGTAATGCACATGCATCTGACATTTGAGTCTTCATCACTCGCATACTGTAATTCACATACATCTGACATTTAGTTCGTCATCACCCACATATTTTAATGCACATACATCTGACATTTAAGTCCTCATCACCCGCATACTGTAATGCACATACATCAGCCATTTACGTCTTCATCAGCCGCAGATTGTAATGCACATACATCTGACATATAAGTCTTCATCACCCGCATACTGTAATCCACATACATCTGGCATTTAGGTCTTCATCACCCGCATCCCGTAATGCACATACATCTGACATTTAAGTCGTCATCACCCGCATATTGTAATGCACATACATCTGACATTTAAGTCTTCATCACTTGCATACTGTAATGCATATACATCTGACATTTAAGTCTTCATCACTCGCATACTGTAATGCTCATATTTCTGCCATTTAAGTCTACATCACCCGCATACTGTAATGCACAGACATCTGGCATCTAAGTCTTCATCATCCGCATACTGTAATGCACATACATCTGTCATTTAAGCCTTCATCACCCGCATACTGTAATGCACAGACATCTGACATCTAAGTCTTCATCACCGGCGAACTGTAATGCACATGCATCTGACATTTCAGTCTTCATCACTCGCATAATGTAATTCACATACATCTGACATTTAGTTCGTCATCACCCACATATTGTAATGCACATACATCTGACATTTAAGTCATCATCAACCGCATACTGTAATGCACATACATCAGACATTTAAGTCTTCATCACCCGCAGATTGTAATGCACATACATCTGACATTTAAGTCTTCATCACCCGCAGACTGTAATGCACATACATCTGGAATTTAGGTCTTCATCACCCGCATACTGTAATGAACATACATCTGACATATAAGTCTTCATCACATGTATACTGTAATGCACATACATCTGACATTTAAGTGTTCATCACCCGCATATTGTAACGCACAGACATTTGACAGCTAAGTCTTCATCACCCGCATACTGTAAAGCACATACATCTAACATTTAAGTCTTCATCACCCGCATACTGTAATGCATATACATCTGACATTTAAGTCGTCATCACCTGCATACTGTAATGCACAGATATCTGATATCTAACTCTTCATCACCGACATACTGTAATGCACATACATCTGTCATTTAATTCTACATCACCCGTATACGGTAATGCACATAACTCTGCCATTTAACTCTTCATCACCCGCATACTGTAATGCACATACATCTGACATTTAAGTCTTCATCACCAGCATACTGTAATGCATATATATCTGACATTTAAGTCGTCATCACCCGCATATTGTAATGCACAGACATCTGATATCTAACTCTTCATCACCGACATGCTGTAATCCACATACATCTGTCATTTAAGTCTACATCACCCGTATACGGTAATGCACATAAATCTGCCATTTAACTCTTCATCACCCGCATACTGTAATGCACATACATCTGACATTTAAGTCTTCATCACCCGCATACTGTAATGCATACATATCTGACATTTAAGTCGTCATCACCCGCATATTGTAATGCACATACATCTGACATTTACGTCTTCATCACCCGCATACTGTAATGCACATAATCTGATATTTAAGTCTTCGTCACCCGCATACTGTAATTCACATACATCTGACATTTAAGTCGTCATCACCCGCATATTGTAATGCACATACATCTGACATTTAAGTCTTCATCACTTGCATACTGTAATGCATATACATCTGACATTTAAGTCTTCATCACTCGCATACTGTAATGCACATACATCCGACATGTAAAGCTTCATCACTCGCATCCTGTAATGCACATACGTCTGAAATCTAAGTCTTCATCACCCACATACTGTATTGCACATACATCTGACATTTAAGTCTTCATCACCCGCATACTGTAATGCACATACATCCGACATGTAAAGCTTCATCACTAGCATACTGTAATGCACATACGTCTGAAATCTAAGTCTTCATCACCCACATACTGTATTGCACATACATCTGACATTTAAGTCTTCATCACCCGCATACTGTAATGCACATACATCTGACATTTAAGCCTTCATCACTTACATATTGTAATCCACATACATCTGACATTTAAGTCTTCATCACACGCATACTGTAATGCACAGACATCTGGCATCTAAGTCTTCATCACCCGCATACTGTAATGCAGATACATCTGTCATTTAAGTCTACATCACCCGCATACTGTAATGCACAGACGTCTGGCATCTATGTCTTCATCATCCGCGTACTGTAATGCACATACATCTGTCATTTAAGCCTTCATCACCCGCATAATGTAATGCACAGACATCTGCCATCTAAGTCTTCATCACCGGCGAAATGTAATGCACATGCATCTGACATTTCAGTCTTCATCACTCGCATACTGTAATTCACATACATCTGACATTTAGTTCGTCATCACCCACATATTGTAATGCACATACATCTGACATTTAAGTCCTCATCACCCGCATACTGTAATGCACATACATCAGCCATTTACGTCTTCATCACCCGCAGATTGTAATGCACATACATCTGACATATAAGTCTTCATCACCCGCATACTGTAATCCACATACATCTGGCATTTAGGTCTTCATCACCCGCATCCCGTAATGCACATACATATGACATTTAAGTCGTCATCACCCGCATATTGTAATGCACATACATCTGACATTCAAGTCTTCATCACTTGCATACTGTAAAGCATATACATCTGACATTTAAGTCTTCATCACTCGCATACTGTAATGCTCATATTTCTGCCATTTAAGTCGTCATCACCAGCATATCGTTATGCACATTCATCTGACATTTAAATCTTCACCCCCGCATACTGTAATGCACATACATCTGACATTTCAGTCTTCATCACCCTCATACTGTAATGCACATACATCTGACATTTAAGTCTTCATCACACGCATAGTGTAATTCACATACATCTGACATTTAAGTCTTCATCACCCGTATACAGTAATGCACATACATCTGCCATTTAAGTCGTCATCACCCGCATATTGTAATGCACATACATCTGACATCTAAGCCTTCATTACCCGCATACTGTAATGCACATACATCTGACATTTAAGTCTTCATCACCCGCATACCTTAATGCACATACGTCTGGCATTTAATTCTTCATCACCCGCATACTGTAAAGAACATACATCTGACATCTAAGTCTTCACCACCCACATACTGTATTGCACATACATCTGACATCTAAGTCTTCATGACCCGCATACTGTAATGCACATACATCTGACATTTAAGCCTTCATCACTTACATATTGTAATGCACATACATCTGACATTTAAGTCTTCATCACACGCATACTGTAATGCACAGTCATCTGGCATCTAAGTCTTCATCACCCGCATACTTCACCCGCATACTGTATTGCACAGACATCTGCCATCTAAGTCTTCATCATCCGCATACTGTAATGCACATACATCTGTCATTTAAGCCTTCATCACCCGCATACTGTAATGCACAGACATCTGCCATCTAAGTCTTCATCACCGGCGAACTGTGATGCACATGCATCTGACATTTCAGTCTTCATTACTCGCATACTGTAATTCACATACATCTGACATTTAGTTCGTCATCACCCACATATTGTAATGCACATACATCTGACATTTAAGTCCTCATCACCCGCATACTGTAATGCACATACATCTGACATTTAAGTCTTCATCACATGCATACTGTAATGCACATACATCTGACATTTAGGTCTTCATCACCCGCATATTGTAACGCACATACATTTGACCTCTACGTCTTCATCACCCGCATACTGTAAAGCACATACATCTGACATTTAAGTATTCATCACCCGCATACTGTAATGCATATATATCTGACATTTAAGTCTTCATCACCCGCATACTGTAATTCACATACATCTGACAACGAAGTCTTCATCACCCGCATACTGTAATTCACATACATCTGACATTTAAGTCTTCATCACCCGCATACTGTAATGCACATACATCTGACATTTAAGCCTTCATCACTCACATATTGTAATGCACATACATCTGACATTTAAGTCTTCATCACACGCATACTGTAATGCACAGACATCTGGCATCTAAGTCTTCATCACCCGCATACTGTAATGCAGATACATCTGTCATTTAAGTCTACATCACCCGCATACTGTAATGCACAGACATCTGGCATCTAAGTCTTCATCATCCGCACACTGTAATGCACATACATCTGTCATTTAAGCCTTCATCACCCGCATACTGTAATGCACAGACATCTGACATCTAAGTCTTCATCACCGGCGAACTGTAATGCACATGCATCTGACATTTCAGTCTTCATCACTCGCATAATGTAATTCACATACATCTGACATTTAGTTCGTCATCACCCACATATTGTAATGTACATAATCTGACATTTAAGTCCTCATCACCCGCATACTGTAATGCACATACATCAGCCATTTACGTCTTCATCACCCGCAGATTGTAATGCACATACATCTGACATATAAGTCTTCATCACCCGCATACTGTAATCCACAAACATCTGGCATTTAGGTCTTCATCACCCGCATCCCGTAATGCACATACATCTGACATTTAAGTCGTCATCACCCGCATATTGTACTGCACATACATCTGACATTTAAGTCTTCATCACTTGCATACTGTAAAGCATATACATCTGACATTTAAGTCTTCATCACTCGCATACTGTAATGCTCATATTTCTGCCATTTAAGTCGTCATCACCCGCATACTGTAATGCACATACATCCGACATGTAAAGCTTCATCACTCGCATACTGTAATGCACATACGTCTGAAATCTAAGTCTTCATCACCCACATACTGTATTGCACATACATCTGACATTTAAGTCTTCATCACCCGCATACTGTAATGCACATACATCTGACATTTAAGCCTTCATCACTTACATATTGTAATGCACATACATCTGACATTTAAGTCTTCATCACACGCATACTGTAATGCACAGACATCTGGCATCTAAGTCTTCATCACCCGCATACTTCACCCGCATACTGTATTGCACAGACATCTGCCATCTAAGTCTTCATCATCCGCATACTGTAATGCACATACATCTGTCATTTAAGCCTTCATCACCCGCATACTGTAATGCACAGACATCTGCCATCTAAGTCTTCATCACCGGCGAACTGTAATGCACATGCATCTGACATTTCAGTCTTCATTACTCGCATACTGTAATTCACATACATCTGACATTTAGTTCGTCATCACCCACATATTGTAATGCACATACATCTGACATTTAAGTCCTCATCACCCGCATACTGTCATGCACATACATCTGACATTTAAGTCTTCATCACATGCATACTGTAATGCACATACATCTGACATTTAGGTCTTCATCACCCGCATATTGTAACGCACATACATTTGACCTCTACGTCTTCATCACCCGCATACTGTAAAGCACATACATCTGACATTTAAGTATTCATCACCCGCATACTGTAATGCATTTATATCTGACATTTAAGACGTCATCACCCGCATATTTTAATGCACATACATCTGACATTTAAGTCTTCTTCACCCGCATACTGTAATGCACATAATCTGATATTTAAGTCTTGATCACCCGCATACTGTAATTCACATACATCTGACAACGAAGTCTTCATCACCCGCATACTGTAATTCACATACATCTGACATTTAAGTCTTCATCACCCGCATACTGTAATGCACATACATCTGACATTTAAGCCTTCATCACTCACATATTGTAATGCACATACATCTGACATTTAAGTCTTCATCACACGCATACTGTAATGCACAGACATCTGGCATCTAAGTCTTCATCACCCGCATACTTCACCCGCATACTGTATTGCACAGACATCTGCCATCTAAGTCTTCATCATCCGCATACTGTAATGCACATACATCTGTCATTTAAGCCTTCATCACCCGCATACTGTAATGCACAGACATCTGCCATCTAAGTCTTCATCACCGGCGAACTGTAATGCACATGCATCTGACATTTCAGTCTTCATTACTCGCATACTGTAATTCACATACATCTGACATTTAGTTCGTCATCACCCACATATTGTAATGCACATACATCTGACATTTAAGTCCTCATCACCCGCATACTGTCATGCACATACATCTGACATTTAAGTCTTCATCACATGCATACTGTAATGCACATACATCTGACATTTAGGTCTTCATCACCCGCTTATTGTAACGCACATACATTTGACCTCTACGTCTTCATCACCCGCATACTGTAAAGCACATACATCTGACATTTAAGTATTCATCACCCGCATACTGTAATGCATTTATATCTGACATTTAAGACGTCATCACCCGCATATTTTAATGCACATACATCTGACATTTAAGTCTTCTTCACCCGCATACTGTAATGCACATAATCTGATATTTAAGTCTTCATCACCCGCATACGGTAATTCACATACATCTGACAACGAAGTCTTCATCACCCGCATACTGTAATTCACATACATCTGACATTTAAGTCTTCATCACCCGCATACTGTAATGCACATACATCTGACATTTAAGCCTTCATCACTCACATATTGTAATGCACATACATCTGACATTTAAGTCTTCATCACACGCATACTGTAATGCACAGACATCTGGCATCTAAGTCTTCATCACCCGCATACTGTAATGCAGATACATCTGTCATTTAAGTCTACATCACCCGCATACTGTAATGCACAGACATCTGGCATCTATGTCTTCATCATCCGCGTACTGTAATGCACATACATCTGTCATTTAAGCCTTCATCACCCGCATACTGTAATGCACAGACATCTGCCATCTAAGTCTTCATCACCGGCGAAATATAATGCACATGCATCTGACATTTCAGTCTTCATCACTCGCATACTGTAATTCACATACATCTGACATTTAGTTCGTCATCACCCACATATTGTAATGCACATACATCTGACATTTAAGTCCTCATCACCCGCATACTGTAATGCACATACATCAGCCATTTACGTCTTCATCACCCGCAGATTGTAATGCACATACATCTGACATATAAGTCTTCATCACCCGCATACTGTAATCCACATACATCTGGCATTTAGGTCTTCATCACCCGCATCCCGTAATGCACATACATCTGACATTTAAGTCGTCATCACCCGCATATTGTAATGCACATACATCTGACATTTAAGTCTTCATCACTTGCATACTGTAAAGCATATACATCTGACATTTAAGTCTTCATCACTCGCATACTGTAATGCTCATATTTCTGCCATTTAAGTCGTCATCACCCGCATACTGTAATGCACATACATCCGACATGTAAAGCTTCATCACTCGCATACTGTAATGCACATACGTCTGAAATCTAAGTCTTCATCACCCACATACTGTATTGCACATACATCTGACATTTAAGTCTTCATCACCCGCATACTGTAATGCACATACATCTGACATTTAAGCCTTCATCACTTACATATTGTAATGCACATACATCTGACATTTAAGTCTTCATCACACGCATACTGTAATGCACAGACATCTGGCATCTAAGTCTTCATCACCCGCATACTTCACCCGCATACTGTATTGCACAGACATCTGCCATCTAAGTCTTCATCATCCGCATACTGTAATGCACATACATCTGTCATTTAAGCCTTCATCACCCGCATACTGTAATGCACAGACATCTGCCATCTAAGTCTTCATCACCGGCGAACTGTGATGCACATGCATCTGACATTTCAGTCTTCATTACTCGCATACTGTAATTCACATACATCTGACATTTAGTTCGTCATCACCCACATATTGTAATGCACATACATCTGATATTTAAGTCCTCATCACCCGCATACTGTAATGCACATACATCTGACATTTAAGTCTTCATCACATGCATACTGTAATGCACATACATCTGACATTTAGGTCTTCATCACCCGCATATTGTAACGCACATACATTTGACCTCTACGTCTTCATCACCCGCATACTGTAAAGCACATACATCTGACATTTAAGTATTCATCACCCGCATACTGTAATGCATATATATCTGACATTTAAGTCTTCATCACCCGCAAACTGTAATGTACATACATCTGGCATATAGGTCTTCATCACCCGCATACTGTAATGAACATACATCTGACATTTAAGTCTTCATCACATGCATATTGTAACGCACAGACATTTGACAGCTAAGTCTTCATCACCCGCATACTGTAAAGCACATACATCTAACATTTAAGTCTTCATCACCCGCATACTGTAATGCATATACATCTGACATTTAAGTCGTCATCACCTGCATACTGTAATGCACAGATATCTGATATCTAACTCTTCATCACCGACATACTGTAATGCACATACATCTGTCATTTAAGTCTACATCACCCGTATACGGTAATGCACATAAATCTGCCATTTAACTCTTCATCACCCACATACTGTAATGCACATACATCTGACATTTAAGTCTTCATCACCCGCATACTGTAATGCATATATATCTGACATTTAAGTCGTCATCACCCGCATATTGTAATGCACAGACATCTGATATCTAACTCTTCATCACCGACATACTGTAATGCACATACATCTGTCATGTAAGTCCTCATCACCCGCATACTGTCATGCACATACATCTGACATTTAAGTCTTCATCACATGCATACTGTAATGCACATACATCTGACATTTAGGTCTTCATCACCCGCTTATTGTAACGCACATACATTTGACCTCTACGTCTTCATCACCCGCATACTGTAAAGCACATACATCTGACATTTAAGTATTCATCACCCGCATACTGTAATGCATTTATATCTGACATTTAAGACGTCATCACCCGCATATTTTAATGCACATACATCTGACATTTAAGTCTTCTTCACCCGCATACTGTAATGCACATAATCTGATATTTAAGTCTTCATCACCCGCATACTGTAATTCACATACATCTGACAACGAAGTCTTCATCATCCGCATACTGTAATGCACATACATCTGTCATTTAAGCCTTCATCACCCGCATACTGTAATGCACAGACATCTGCCATCTAAGTCTTCATCACCGGCGAACTGTAATGCACATGCATCTGACATTTCAGTCTTCATTACTCGCATACTGTAATTCACATACATCTGACATTTAGTTCGTCATCACCCACATATTGTAATGCACATACATCTGACATTTAAGTCCTCATCACCCGCATACTGTCATGCACATACATCTGACATTTAAGTCTTCATCACATGCATACTGTAATGCACATACATCTGACATTTAGGTCTTCATCACCCGCATATTGTAACGCACATACATTTGACCTCTACGTCTTCATCACCCGCATACTGTAAAGCACATACATCTGACATTTAAGTATTCATCACCCGCATACTGTAATGCATTTATATCTGACATTTAAGACGTCATCACCCGCATATTTTAATGCACATACATCTGACATTTAAGTCTTCTTCACCCGCATACTGTAATGCACATAATCTGATATTTAAGTCTTGATCACCCGCATACTGTAATTCACATACATCTGACAACGAAGTCTTCATCACCCGCATACTGTAATTCACATACATCTGACATTTAAGTCTTCATCACCCGCATACTGTAATGCACATACATCTGACATTTAAGCCTTCATCACTCACATATTGTAATGCACATACATCTGACATTTAAGTCTTCATCACACGCATACTGTAATGCACAGACATCTGGCATCTAAGTCTTCATCACCCGCATACTTCACCCGCATACTGTATTGCACAGACATCTGCCATCTAAGTCTTCATCATCCGCATACTGTAATGCACATACATCTGTCATTTAAGCCTTCATCACCCGCATACTGTAATGCACAGACATCTGCCATCTAAGTCTTCATCACCGGCGAACTGTAATGCACATGCATCTGACATTTCAGTCTTCATTACTCGCATACTGTAATTCACATACATCTGACATTTAGTTCGTCATCACCCACATATTGTAATGCACATACATCTGACATTTAAGTCCTCATCACCCGCATACTGTCATGCACATACATCTGACATTTAAGTCTTCATCACATGCATACTGTAATGCACATACATCTGACATTTAGGTCTTCATCACCCGCTTATTGTAACGCACATACATTTGACCTCTACGTCTTCATCACCCGCATACTGTAAAGCACATACATCTGACATTTAAGTATTCATCACCCGCATACTGTAATGCATTTATATCTGACATTTAAGACGTCATCACCCGCATATTTTAATGCACATACATCTGACATTTAAGTCTTCTTCACCCGCATACTGTAATGCACATAATCTGATATTTAAGTCTTCATCACCCGCATACGGTAATTCACATACATCTGACAACGAAGTCTTCATCACCCGCATACTGTAATTCACATACATCTGACATTTAAGTCTTCATCACCCGCATACTGTAATGCACATACATCTGACATTTAAGCCTTCATCACTCACATATTGTAATGCACATACATCTGACATTTAAGTCTTCATCACACGCATACTGTAATGCACAGACATCTGGCATCTAAGTCTTCATCACCCGCATACTGTAATGCAGATACATCTGTCATTTAAGTCTACATCACCCGCATACTGTAATGCACAGACATCTGGCATCTATGTCTTCATCATCCGCGTACTGTAATGCACATACATCTGTCATTTAAGCCTTCATCACCCGCATACTGTAATGCACAGACATCTGCCATCTAAGTCTTCATCACCGGCGAAATATAATGCACATGCATCTGACATTTCAGTCTTCATCACTCGCATACTGTAATTCACATACATCTGACATTTAGTTCGTCATCACCCACATATTGTAATGCACATACATCTGACATTTAAGTCCTCATCACCCGCATACTGTAATGCACATACATCAGCCATTTACGTCTTCATCACCCGCAGATTGTAATGCACATACATCTGACATATAAGTCTTCATCACCCGCATACTGTAATCCACATACATCTGGCATTTAGGTCTTCATCACCCGCATCCCGTAATGCACATACATCTGACATTTAAGTCGTCATCACCCGCATATTGTAATGCACATACATCTGACATTTAAGTCTTCATCACTTGCATACTGTAAAGCATATACATCTGACATTTAAGTCTTCATCACTCGCATACTGTAATGCTCATATTTCTGCCATTTAAGTCGTCATCACCCGCATACTGTAATGCACATACATCCGACATGTAAAGCTTCATCACTCGCATACTGTAATGCACATACGTCTGAAATCTAAGTCTTCATCACCCACATACTGTATTGCACATACATCTGACATTTAAGTCTTCATCACCCGCATACTGTAATGCACATACATCTGACATTTAAGCCTTCATCACTTACATATTGTAATGCACATACATCTGACATTTAAGTCTTCATCACACGCATACTGTAATGCACAGACATCTGGCATCTAAGTCTTCATCACCCGCATACTTCACCCGCATACTGTATTGCACAGACATCTGCCATCTAAGTCTTCATCATCCGCATACTGTAATGCACATACATCTGTCATTTAAGCCTTCATCACCCGCATACTGTAATGCACAGACATCTGCCATCTAAGTCTTCATCACCGGCGAACTGTGATGCACATGCATCTGACATTTCAGTCTTCATTACTCGCATACTGTAATTCACATACATCTGACATTTAGTTCGTCATCACCCACATATTGTAATGCACATACATCTGATATTTAAGTCCTCATCACCCGCATACTGTAATGCACATACATCTGACATTTAAGTCTTCATCACATGCATACTGTAATGCACATACATCTGACATTTAGGTCTTCATCACCCGCATATTGTAACGCACATACATTTGACCTCTACGTCTTCATCACCCGCATACTGTAAAGCACATACATCTGACATTTAAGTATTCATCACCCGCATACTGTAATGCATATATATCTGACATTTAAGTCTTCATCACCCGCAAACTGTAATGTACATACATCTGGCATATAGGTCTTCATCACCCGCATACTGTAATGAACATACATCTGACATTTAAGTCTTCATCACATGCATATTGTAACGCACAGACATTTGACAGCTAAGTCTTCATCACCCGCATACTGTAAAGCACATACATCTAACATTTAAGTCTTCATCACCCGCATACTGTAATGCATATACATCTGACATTTAAGTCGTCATCACCTGCATACTGTAATGCACAGATATCTGATATCTAACTCTTCATCACCGACATACTGTAATGCACATACATCTGTCATTTAAGTCTACATCACCCGCATACTGTAATGCACATAAATCTGCCATTTAACTCTTCATCACCCACATACTGTAATGCACATACATCTGACATTTAAGTCTTCATCACCCGCATACTGTAATGCATATATATCTGACATTTAAGTCGTCATCACCCGCATATTGTAATGCACAGACATCTGATATCTAACTCTTCATCACCGACATACTGTAATGCACATACATCTGTCATTTAAGTCCTCATCACCCGCATACTGTCATGCACATACATCTGACATTTAAGTCTTCATCACATGCATACTGTAATGCACATACATCTGACATTTAGGTCTTCATCACCCGCTTATTGTAACGCACATACATTTGACCTCTACGTCTTCATCACCCGCATACTGTAAAGCACATACATCTGACATTTAAGTATTCATCACCCGCATACTGTAATGCATTTATATCTGACATTTAAGACGTCATCACCCGCATATTTTAATGCACATACATCTGACATTTAAGTCTTCTTCACCCGCATACTGTAATGCACATAATCTGATATTTAAGTCTTCATCACCCGCATACTGTAATTCACATACATCTGACAACGAAGTCTTCATCACCCGCATACTGTAATTCACATACATCTGACATTTAAGTCTTCATCACCCGCATACTGTAATGCACATACATCTGACATTTAAGCCTTCATCACTCACATATTGTAATGCACATACATCTGACATTTAAGTCTTCATCACACGCATACTGTAATGCACAGACATCTGGCATCTAAGTCTTCATCACCCGCATACTGTAATGCAGATACATCTGTCATTTAAGTCTACATCACCCGCATACTGTAATGCACAGACATCTGGCATCTATGTCTTCATCATCCGCGTACTGTAATGCACATACATCTGTCATTTAAGCCTTCATCACCCGCATACTGTAATGCACAGACATCTGCCATCTAAGTCTTCATCACCGGCGAAATGTAATGCACATGCATCTGACATTTCAGTCTTCATCACTCGCATACTGTAATTCACATACATCTGACATTTAGTTCGTCATCACCCACATATTGTAATGCACATACATCTGACATTTAAGTCCTCATCACCCGCATACTGTAATGCACATACATCAGCCATTTACGTCTTCATCACCCGCAGATTGTAATGCACATACATCTGACATATAAGTCTTCATCACCCGCATACTGTAATCCACATACATCTGGCATTTAGGTCTTCATCACCCGCATCCCGTAATGCACATACATCTGACATTTAAGTCGTCATCACCCGCATATTGTAATGCACATACATCTGACATTTAAGTCTTCATCACTTGCATACTGTAAAGCATATACATCTGACATTTAAGTCTTCATCACTCGCATACTGTAATGCTCATATTTCTGCCATTTAAGTCGTCATCACCCGCATACTGTAATGCACATACATCCGACATGTAAAGCTTCATCACTCGCATACTGTAATGCACATACGTCTGAAATCTAAGTCTTCATCACCCACATACTGTATTGCACATACATCTGACATTTAAGTCTTCATCACCCGCATACTGTAATGCACATACATCTGACATTTAAGCCTTCATCACTTACATATTGTAATGCACATACATCTGACATTTAAGTCTTCATCACACGCATACTGTAATGCACAGACATCTGGCATCTAAGTCTTCATCACCCGCATACTTCACCCGCATACTGTATTGCACAGACATCTGCCATCTAAGTCTTCATCATCCGCATACTGTAATGCACATACATCTGTCATTTAAGCCTTCATCACCCGCATACTGTAATGCACAGACATCTGCCATCTAAGTCTTCATCACCGGCGAACTGTGATGCACATGCATCTGACATTTCAGTCTTCATTACTCGCATACTGTAATTCACATACATCTGACATTTAGTTCGTCATCACCCACATATTGTAATGCACATACATCTGATATTTAAGTCCTCATCACCCGCATACTGTAATGCACATACATCTGACATTTAAGTCTTCATCACATGCATACTGTAATGCACATACATCTGACATTTAGGTCTTCATCACCCGCATATTGTAACGCACATACATTTGACCTCTACGTCTTCATCACCCGCATACTGTAAAGCACATACATCTGACATTTAAGTATTCATCACCCGCATACTGTAATGCATATATATCTGACATTTAAGTCTTCATCACCCGCAAACTTGAATGTACATACATCTGGCATATAGGTCTTCATCACCCGCATACTGTAATCAACATACATCTGACATTTAAGTCTTCATCACATGCATATTGTAACGCACAGACATTTGACAGCTAAGTCTTCATCACCCGCATACTGTAAAGCACATACATCTAACATTTAAGTCTTCATCACCCGCATACTGTAATGCATATACATCTGACATTTAAGTCGTCATCACCTGCATACTGTAATGCACAGATATCTGATATCTAACTCTTCATCACCGACATACTGTAATGCACATACATCTGTCATTTAAGTCTACATCACCCGTATACGGTAATGCACATAAATCTGCCATTTAACTCTTCATCACCCACATACTGTAATGCACATACATCTGACATTTAAGTCTTCATCACCCGCATACTGTAATGCATATATATCTGACATTTAAGTCGTCATCACCCGCATATTGTAATGCACAGACATCTGATATCTAACTCTTCATCACCGACATACTGTAATGCACATACATCTGTCATTTAAGTCTACATCACCCGTATACGGTAATGCACATAAACCTGCCATTTAACTCGTCATCACCCGCTTACTGTAATGCACATACATCTGACATTTAAGTCTTCATCACCCGCATACTGTAATGCATATATATCTGACATTTAAGTCGTCATCACCCGCATATTGTAATGCACATACATCTGACATTTAAGTCTTCATCACCCGCATACTGTAATTCACATACATCTGACAACGAAGTCTTCATCACCCACATACTGTAATGCACATACATCTGACATTTAAGTCTTCATCACCCGCATACTGTAATGCACAGCCATCTGACATCTAAGTCTTCATCACCTGCATACGGTAATGCACATACGTCTGAAATCTAAGTCTTCATCACCCGCCTGCTGTAATGCACATACATTTGTCATTTAAGTCTACATCACCCGGATACTTTAATGCACCGCCATCTGCCATTTACGTCTTCATCACCGCATACTGTAATGCACACACATCTGTCATTTAAGTCTTCATCACCCGCATACTGTAACGCACAGACATCTGACAACTAAGTCTTCATCAACGGCATACTGTAATGCACATGCATCTGACATTTCAGTCTTCATAACTCGCATCCTGTAATGCACATACATCTGAGATTTAAGTCTTCATCACCCGCATACTCTACTGCACATACATCTGACATTTAAGTCTTCATCACCGGCATACTGTAATGCACATACATCTGACATTTAAGTCTTCATCTCCCGCATACTGTAATGCACATACATCTGATATCTAAGTCTCCATCACCCGCATACTGTAATGCACATACATCTGTCATTTAAGTCTTCATCACACGCATACTGTAATTCACATACAACTAACATTTAAGTATTCATCCCCCGCATACTGTAATGCACATACATCTGACATTTAAGTCTGCATTAGCCTCATTCTGTAATGCACATACATCTGACATTTAAGTCTTCATCACCGGCATACTGTAATGCACATACATTTGTCATTTAAGTCGACTTCACCCGCCTACTATAATGCACATACATCTGCCATTTAAGTATTCATCACACGCATATTGTAATTCACATACATCTAACATTTACGTCTTCATCACCCGAATACTGTAATGCACATACATCTGACATTTAAGTCTTCATCACAGGCATATTGTAATGCACATACATCTGGCATTTAGGTCTTCATCACCCGCATACTGTAATGCACATACATCTGAGATTTAAGTCTTCATCACCCGCATACAGTAATGCACATACATCTGAGATTTAAGTCTTCATCACCCGCATATTGTAATGCACATACATCTGACATTGAAGGCTTCATCACCCGCAAACTGTAATGCACATACATCTGACATGTAAGTCTTCATCACTTGCATCCTGTAATGCACATACATCTGCCATGTAAGTCTTCATCACTCGCATACTGTAATGCACATACATCTGCCATTTAAGTCGTCATCACCAGCATATCGTTATGCACATTCATCTGACATTTAAATCTTCACCCCCGCATACTGTAATGCACATACATCTGACATTTCAGTCTTCATCACCCTCATACTGTAATGCACATACATCTGACATTTAAGTCTTCATCACACGCATAGTGTAATTCACATACATCTGACATTTAAGTCTTCATCACCCGTATACAGTAATGCACATACATCTGCCATTTCAGTCTTCATCACTCGCATAATGTAATTCACATACATCTGACATTTAGTTCGTAACCACCCACATATTGTAATGCACATACATCTGACATTTAAGTCCTCATCAACCGCATACTGTAATGCACATACATCAGACATTTAAGTCTTCATCACCCGCAGATTGTAATGCACATACATCTGACATTTAAGTCTTCATCACCCGCAAACTGTAATGTACATACATCTGGCATATAGGTCTTCATCACCCGCATACTGTAATGAACATACATCTGACATTTAAGTCTTCATCACATGCATACTGTAATGCACATACATCTGACATTTAAGTCTTCATCACCCGCATATTGTAACGCACAGACATTTGACAGCTAAGTCTTCATCACCCGCATACTGTAAAGCACATACATCTAACATTTAAGTCTTCACCACCCGCATACTGTAATGCATATACATCTGACATTTAAGTCGTCATCACCTGCATACTGTAATGCACAGATATCTGATATCTAACTCTTCATCACCGACATACTGTAATGCACATACATCTGTCATTTAAGTCTACATCACCCGTATACGGTAATGCACATAAATCTGCCATTTAACTCTTCATCACCCATATACTGTAATGCACATACATCTGACATTTAAGTCTTCATCACCCGCATACTGTAATGCATATATATCTGACATTTAAGTCGTCATCACCCGCATATTGTAATGCACAGACATCTGATATCTAACTCTTCATCACCGACATACTGTAATGCACACACATCTGTCATTTAAGTCTACATCACCCGTATACGGTAATGCACATAAATCTGCCATTTAACTCGTCATCACCCGCTTACTGTAATGCACATACATCTGACATTTAAGTCTTCATCACCCGCATACTGTAATGCATATATATCTGACATTTAAGTCGTCATCACCCGCATATTGTAATGCACATACATCTGACATTTAAGTCTTCATCACCCGCATACTGTAATGCACATAATCTGATATTTAAGTCTTCGTCACCCGCATACTGTAATTCACATACATCTGACAACGAAGTCTTCATCACCCACATACTGTAATGCACATACATCAGTCATTTAAGTCTTCATCACCCGCATACTGTAATGCATATATATCTGACATTTAAGTCGTCATCACCCGCATATTGTAATGCACATACATCTGACATTTAAGTCTTCATCACTTGCATACTGTAATGCTCATACATCTGACATTTAAGTCTTCATCACCCGCATACTGTAATGTTCATACATCCGACATGTAAAGCTTCATCACTCGCATACTGTAATGCACATACGTCTGAAATCTAAGTCTTCATCACCCACATACTGTATTGCACATACATCTGACATTTAAGTCTTCATCACCCGCATACTGTAATGCACATACATCTGACATTTAAGTCTGCATTAGCCTCATTCTGTAATGCACATACATCAGACATTTAAGTCTTCATCACCGGCATACTGTAATGCACATACATTTGTCATTTAATTCGACTTCACCCGCATACTATAATGCACATACATCTGCCATTTAAGTATTCATCACACGCATATTGTAATTCACATACATCTAACATTTACGTCTTCATCACCCGAATACTGTAATGCACATACATCTGACATTTAAGTCTTCATCACCCGCATACTGTAATGCACAGACATCTGCCATCTAAGTCTTCATCACTGGCGAACTGTAATGCACATGCATCTGACATTTCAGTCTTCATCACTCGCATACTGTAATTCACATACATCTGACATTTAGTTCGTCATCACCCACATATTGTAATGCACATACATCT